>BOPP01000216.1:816845-830618 GCA_017312745.1 Gryllus bimaculatus
TTTATCTTCCTACTGTGACTATTTCATTTCCACCAAATCACGATCCTGATACCACATGCAACTGTGTATTTGCGTAGAGTATCACACACTTGGACGATGTTATTTGAAGGGGATATAAGCCTTGATTTGTTGAGCCGTACGTAGGTAATAGAGTGGGACGAATTTTGTTTCGCCTTTGACCGTCAACTGTTGCGTTGAGCATAAAATAAGGCCATTAGCATTATTTATGAGTGGTTAATCACGCGATTTCTCAAACCGCCTATCTCTAACGTTCTGCCCAGAAGGCTCTAAAACCGGAGGTTATGACTACATACATCTTCAGTGAATTATTCATTTTACGAAACGAGTTCGCGGTGTCAAGGAATTTAAAATCGGCAGTTGCATTGTGTTCTCTTTGACGCATACGCTGCCGCAACGATGTTACTGCGTGTCGCTGCGTGGGAAATGCCAAGAGATTGTTCCGCGTTCTCGGCAAGGTGACCTCGCCTCCGCGCGTGGGATGTCTGACAACGCGAGCGGTCTGCTGGCTGAACTGGGGTGGCAGAGAAGTCAAGGTTAATTTAAAATTGCTGGGAATGATTTTGTAGCTTTACTTTTGTATTATTGTTTTGATTAATGCGACCTTTACAAAAGTTCAAAGGATGAAAATTGCAGTGGGCACTTTCCTGAAGAGGTTGTTTTTGTTTTTTTTAATCTAGTGGCTGCCATGGCTCGGCAACATTACTCAATGTGCAGCATTGTTAATCGGGAGGTCCTAATCGTGCCCCAATCGGTGGCGGATTTTCGACAATGAGAACATTGCTGGGCGAGTTCAAACGCTGCCCAGAAGAAACGTCCAGTGGCTGGCTGATCAGACCGATGGGTGTCCGACGTTTGTGCTGTCAATATCAGGCGAATGCCGGAGCAGTACCATATAAAGCGGGCCACGGATTGCGCGCGGTATTTCCTTCCTCATGCTCATAACCCGTCCTCTCCCCTTTCGCATACACATACGTATACGCACTGCACTACCGGACATGTCGGGATATTAGAGCTTGCACCGGCCGGCGCAGTGTTGCTACTGGGGGAGATACCTGGAAGTGAATAAATCCGCATGCCAACTTGTATTAGGCACCGTATCTGAACATTACAGCCAAGGGGAAACGTTGATAAGTATATAATAATCACTACACTTACGGGATTAATGAACCGTATTGTTGAGGCCTCCGGGAATCAATACTCATTCAGTTTTCATCAGCTCGTCAATTATTATTATTATTATTATTATTATTATTATCCTCTTAATATTTTAGAGTATATACAGTTTGAGGATCTTTTAAGTTACTTCGTTATAGTATTACAACTCTCAAATGATTTATATAATTACAAAATAGTAATGGTAAATTATGTCATGAAATAATACTAATGGATTATATTATAATACAATTACAATAAAATATTATAAGAATGTGTTACACAAGATTAGAACTGCAATGTTTAAAGACTTTTTATATTAATTATATATTTGTATACTCTAATTTAAATAATAAGAAAGTGACGTAATAATGAAACATCGTTTTTCTGAGTGTTTAGACGCTGAAGTGTTGTAACAGGAAGAACTGTTGTACTTAATGTGAAGTCTGCGATAAATGACAGAGATACTTAAAGAATGATAACGGTAGCTTCATCATCTGTTGTCACTGTAATTTGCAGCAGAATGGATAATATCCTGTTGCCATAATGAACTAAGTAAGGGATCCAACCAAACTTTGTAGCTTGCCGCCGCGGTTATGGTGTCATGGTCCAGAAATAGAAGGCCTGGTTGAAAGATGAATATTGCAGGACGTAAGATCATATTTTCGTTTGTATTTTGAGAGGATAATTCCTGAATACTACTGTTGATGCGTTTCAGAAATAAATGTGAAGTAAGCATATTAAAGGAAACTACGCAAGTACGACCAGTCTATATTTTTCGAAACAATATGTTATAATTATTATAACACATTTTGTTATAATTATTGGATTCTTGTGGTCAGTGCCTGTGCTTAAAGATAGTTACTCGGCCCATTCATTAGACGAAAAAAGTTCATTATTGGGTTTTATATTCTGCTCTCTAATGAGCAGTGAACACATTATAAGGATTGAATTTCCATTTTTCTCTCCAAACCAACAAGTTCTGTTTCTTCCCTTCCATTCACTGTTCTTCGTAATGAGCTGGCGTTTTGATTTTAACATTCGTTAATTTGTGTGCCAAGTATAAAATTTCAGAAATTCGTCTCCAGAGAACACAGTGGTATAACTATATATCTGTCACCTAATCAGTGTCAGTGGTAAACTGTTAGTGGTAGGCGTGGATATAAAAAACGAAATAGAAATAATCCTAAAGGTATTTATTAGTTGGGAAGTAATTTGGAACTATTAGTAGAAATTGAAAACACGCAATTGGAAATATTATACTTATTTACAAGTGCAATATTATTTTGTCGCTTACACCCTGTGTCTCAATCATTGAGATTATTACGCTCATTTCAGAAAAGCTGAAATACCAGCCTTGAAATATTTCTGCTGTTCTTCGGAAACCAGAGATTTTCAAAATTCTATAAACAAAATTTTACTGAATCTTCCAAAGTGATTCGCTTTGTCGAATAATAGGGTTCCCAATGGACAGTCACATGAGATGTATGCCGTATGTTTATATATGTGGTGTTCATTAGAGCTGCATTTATTGTGAAACTCTCCGACTCGATGGATATATCGGCCGTGTTAAGACGCCTTCGGTGATGTGCTACACTCATTTCCGACAAAACAGAAAAACTTTTGTGCTGCTGTGTGTATGTCGATTAATATTAATTTCAACGTGTAATAACCGTACGTTAATTTGTTAGCAATAATTTAAAATTGACCGGAATTGGGTCAATCGTGCATGCAAAATACCAAGAAATGGGAAAGGGAGTTTCTAACATCTGCATATCCTGTCACGGAGACTACACACACACTCACACACACACACACACACACACACACACACTCACACGCGCACACACACTCACACGCGCACACACACTCACACGCGCACACACACTCACACACACACACACACAGACAAAGTGATGCACCTGCTGGTGAGACTGGCGGCGAGGAGTGAGGGGGGCGGCAGGGCCGGTGGTTGTGGGCGGTGGAAAGTGGGGCGCTGGGGGTAACCAGAGCGCGTGGGCGGAGCGCGAAAGCGAGCCCATCCACCCACGCGGTACGCGCGCGACGCGATAGTGCGCGCGGGGCGGCTGCGTGGGTGGAGTGGAGAGGAGAGGAGTGGAGCGAGGCGGGCGACCCCGATTCGACGCCCGGGGGCCACCTCCGCCCCCGCTGTCTGGGAGTGTATTAGGGTTAACAGTGCACTTGACGTGAATCTGCTCTTGACGGTTTCATCCAATCGGGAGCTAAATCGTCCCCGTAGTGGCGTTACTGTAGCGACAAATAAGCTCCCGATTGGATGAAACCGCAACAGCTGATTTACGTCAAGTAAACGACTAAATGAATGGTACTATAAGCAATCGGTTTGCCTTCGTTGAAATAGTCGCGTGTTTACAGTCTCTGGAGACGAGGTGCGGGATATGTAAGGTTGCATTATTCCTTTCTATTTCTCTCTTTTCCTCCCTCATCGATTTTGGTTCCATCGGTCCTCTCCTTCCTCACCGTACCCCTTTCTCTCTCTAGCTCGTCTCTTTTCTTTCGTTCTCTTTCCTTTTTTCCATTCCTCTCTCACCCCCCTCTCTCTCTCTCTCTTTCCATCTCTCTTCCGATCTCTCTTCCTCTCACTCTTCCTCTCTCTCTCCCTCTCACTCTTCCTATCTCTCACTCTTCCTATCTCTCACTCTTCTTATCTCTCACTCTTCCGATCTCCTTCTTCTTCTTCTTCTTCTTCTTCTTCGTTCTATATTCCCATCCATCCACGCGGTGAGCGCGACGCCAAACTGCGCGCGGGGCGGCTGCGTGGGGTGGAGTGGAGCGGGGCGGGCGACCCCGATTCGACGCCCGCGGGCCATCTCCCCTCCCCTCCCCACCCCGCCCACCGCCGCTACCCAGGCCCGCGCCGGGCTTGCCACCCGCAGCGCCCCGCCGCCTCGACCCGCGGCCGGGGAGTCGAGCGATCGGTTTTGCCCTCGTTAAAGTTGCCGCGTGTTTACCGTCTGTGGAAACGAGGCGCGGTGTGTACATTTTCACTTTCTTTCTTTTTCTCCCCTTTTCTTTTTTATTTTATCTCGTTTTTTCTTCACGTGCTATTTTTATTCCTTCTTCGTATCACTCCTCCCTCATTCTACCTCTTCGACTTCGCTCTGGATGCTCTCTTTTCCTTCCTTTTCTCTCTCTCTCTCCCCTTTTCTTTGTATTCCACCCTCTCCCCTCTTTAGTCTTTCTTTTCTTTATCCATTTTCTGTATTTCTCTTTCGCGCTCTTTCTTATCCTCCTATCCGTGCTCCCTCTTTCGTCCTTCCCCTTCTCCCCCTCTTCCCTCCCCCTTCCTCTTCCTTCTCCCTTCCTCTTCCCACCCCCTTCCTCTTCCTACCCCCTTCGTCTTCCCATCCCCTTTCTCTTCCCACCTCCTTTCTCTTCCCACTTCCTTTCTCTTCCCACCTCCTTCCTCTTCCCACCTCCTTCCTCTTTCTTCCCCTTATCTCTTTCTTATCCTTTCTCTTTCCTCTATCTTATCGTTCTCCTTCATCAGTTTCCTCTCTTTTTCTTCGTATCTAATCATTCTACTTCCCTTTTCACATTACATTGCATCCTTTACATCTAACGATTTTATGTAGGCGGAATGGGTGACATTGTTCAATAGCTGTGTCATAGTATGATACAAAATTACATCCTTCAAATGGAAAGTCTCTGAAACTCTCGGAGGAAGAATAAAAAAGATTTGTTTCACTTAATGTTATTTTTCCTCGCAAAATGGAATTTAATATTGTAAACTTCATATCCTACAGACAATTAAGAAAATGTTATGGCATCATAATCAAAAGTAATTCGTGTAGAGGAAATATGAGATATGAACTTCGTGTTTATAGTTTGATTAAATCATTGGCAAAATTAAGTTAAACTTTCTGAAATTGGTTCAAAATAATATTAATATTTATGAATTTGCAGAATTGATGTGCCGAGTAAAAAATCGCAAATCCCACGGCCCTGGCTCGTTTTCCGAGAATCATCACCGCTCCATTAGTCGACGGTGAAAGTCATATTCAATTTATGATCATTTTTTTCCCTCGCCGTAATTTTACTTACATTTTTCTGTTCGTCCCTTCCTCGGAGCGTTTTCCTGCGCTCTGGATCTTCGAGCACTTTCTCCGAGGATTTAGCGTGGGGAAAGCTCTCTAGATCTTGGACCAGAACCAGAGATGGCTTTAATCGCCCCATGTGAATGCACGCGTGCGCATGTGTATGTGATCGCAACATGTTCCAAAACTGCGTGTCGACGACCCTTAGATTATAGCAATGACTCGTCGACTCGATCAAGCGAGACTTTTACTTGTGCGAGTTTTTTTTTTTCCTGTAACATCCAAGTGGGTACTTTCCAAACGACGGTATCAAGATGTCCGAGGTGATCGTATGGCGATAGAAATCTTGAGTTCTGGGTCCCTATATAATAATAATAATAATAATAATAATAATAATAATAATAATAATAATTTTAGTTTGGGGCGTCAACGCACAGATCGTGATACTTATTGGAGCTCGGGGGTTTGTTCCGCAATATTTGTGTAAGAACTTGGCTAAACACCCAGGGTATTCGAGAGTGATAGCAAGACATTGCTTTATTGGGGAGAAACCACATTTTATGCAAAGTTTTGTAGTGACACTCACAGTCCTAGATCATGCTCCTTAGGTAGCTCGTTGCAACCGGGAGTAATTTTATATTCAGCTCATAACATCTTTAGTCGTGAATTAGAGTAATAAGAATATTAATAGTAATTATTAGAATATACTGTATAATTATTAGGAATACGTGTGCCGTTTTCATGGATGATATTAACATTAAAAGTGGCAAGGAGGAATCCACGTGTGTCTGAATAATGTCAGAGACCTTTCAATGTTAAAAAGGTCATAGGAATTTTACTCTCTTTGTCCATTTTGGAAATTAACGGATTAAAAATCGAGAAAGACGGAATAGGGGTGTTTTTATTTGTTTTTGTTTTTTGAAAAAAATTGTCAATGTTAAACATAAACCAAGAATATATGAATCTCAATAAAATTGTTTGCATATGGTCCGATGTATATCTGTGATCTGTTTATCAATGAATTGATTGGGTTAAAACCAGAGCAATATAACTGATATTTTATAAATTCTGAGGAAAACTTGTTTATTTTAGACTATATTTCGGTGGCAATGAATTTTCGTGGTTTTAATTAACAATTGAAATGTCGTGGTTGTATTGATTAAACAAGGCACCAAGATTTTATGGTGATATTTACTTAAATAACAGATTTCTCATAATTTATAAAATGTTACTTGTACCATTCAGATTTACATTCATACAATTTGATTAACTGTTATTGCATATGCTCACGTATATATTGCAAGAATGTCTACATTTAACGAACTCTGAACTTAATTTCAGAGATTTGTCTAAAATGTACTCCCTTCAATTACAATTAATTCAAAAAAATCGTTTCTGTCAGCAGTATTGTACCATTGTAAATATGCTCTCCGGGCGTTCATATTTGTGCCCAGTATGCTCTATATTATACCGCTTGCAATTTTTTTGTCAGCGTAGGTCTGCCTCGTCGTCTTCTCAAAAAATTGAGTCAATTTAATTTCTGGGCTCTTCAACCGGTTGTGAAAGTTTTGTCGTAATTGCGAGGTGTCGGTCCGGTTACAAAGTAGTTGCAAAAATGAACTGGATGTTCACAGGTGTGTGCTAGAAAAAATGTCCATCTTTTAATTCGAAGTTGGATAAGGTAGCAACTCTGCCGCTAAAATAGTCACCCTCTCGTACCTAGCGGGCAGGTATGATGTTAAAAAGTCGACATGTGAACCTTGGTAGATCGACCCAGTTTTTGGTTCAAGCTTCGTCTGTGGATCTGTAATGCCAGTTTCGAACAGGCTATGCCACTTCCTGGCCGATTCCGGGCCGAATTCTGGTGGTTGGTTGCCCTAATGGGTGGTTTGCGTGGTGTCCTCCAATCAGGTCCAGAGAGATGTTGGAGTAGTACCGTAATAAATGGGCCACAGAAAGCGCGTGATGCTACCTTCCTGTTCCCACTCCATTCTTAGGGCCCGACGATCTTACAAACATATCTGGCTAATTACCATGATCTCCGTAGGTTCCACAAGTCCGCAGATCCGAGTCCAAGGTTCAAATGCGGCAAGAAAACCATAAGAAAACCCACCCGTTCCCTTTATATTTTAATCATTTCAATTTCAGGAGCGGGAACGTTAGTGACAACTAACTACGAAGAGAAAAAAGTCTGCCTTTTTAATGTTGGTACTGGGGAAATGGAAACCTCTAATCGTCCGTATTAAATGTGACTTATTAAAACTATGTCATAAAACATTTGCCCCGCCTCTTTGGCGTTTGTACTATGCTCTTGAATAAAAACTTTCCCCCGTAGTCCATTTTCTTGACACTCTGGAAGGCCAATTGAATTTTAGGAGTGTCTCCATTGGTGACAATTAGCATCCTATTCCGCCAGACCAACTACAAAGGCATTGAATGTGATTTGAGAGTGTGATTTGAAAGAATGATCTCCGATTAAAATTGTGTTTGGTTAACATGACTAGCCTCGACTCGAAATGCTTCACGTCTTAAGCATATTGTATTTTATTTTCCCCTTCCGTACAAGTAGTGTCTTGCCATTTTCGTTCCTTTCTTCGTGAGTTTCTTAACTCCTCGCCGTTTGATTGTTTTTTCTTTCTTGTTCTACGTTCTTCGATATCTTGTCTTCTAACCACCTTTGTTCCTCTTCGTCGTAATATATATATATTAAATATATTATATATATACTAATTACTATCATATATATATATAATTATATATAATAATTTGTTGTTTTTTTTGTTTTCGTTTTCCTCTTCCTCTAATAACCTGTTCATTTCTCCTTTCACTTGCATCTATCTGGCAGCTAGGTGCGTGATTTCCTTCCTGCCCTCGGAACCCCGTAATTTGCAACCATCCGTCTGAGGCTCTTCCGTCTGCGGGGAGAAAACGCGATGGGATGCGTGTCTCTGCCGCCCCTCCCATCCCCTCCCCTCACCCTCCCCCACCGCCGACCGTCCTGCAAAACTGCGTGCGTCACGCGGAGGTCAGCGCGTGTGCGGGGTCAAGAGAGTCTCTCGCACTGCGTAGGTTTTAAATTGCTTGCGTTTTTATACGTGTACCCAACATTGGCAATGCCTTCTGCATTCTGAGCTTGGATTTTAAAAATTAAGTGACACGTACTAGATCCAGACGATACGAGTGTCGGAGAACTAAACCTACTTGTGGAGTTGTGCTAGGGGTCTTCCTCTGAGGTGCAGGGGCTTGAAGCTACAGCAAAGTACGTTGACTGGGAGTCCGACATCCGCATACGTCACCATGTGAAATAATAGATTCCTGATATTGATGTTGACTCGTGGTAATTGTTATCAACATATGTTCTGTCGGGCCTGTCATATTATCCCTAATTATTCACCTCTTCACCCCCTACAAAAATTCTCGTAGGTTGATCTTTTTGTTTTTCTTAACCGGAGGCCGGGATTTGATTCACAGAGCAAATATGTTTGTAGGCCCATGTCGCTAAGGTCGCCAGAGTACGATTACTTTAACATTCTCGGCTCGAAGGGTCACAGGTTTAACCTCCCCACCCCACCCCACCCGCGGGCTGGAATGACTGATTATGGACTGTGGCTTTAGTGGGTCTCTCTCTCAATCACAATGTCTCACCTGTGACCTCTCTTCATTCCAAACGCCTCATTCCAAATACGAATAATAAAGACGTGCATCCATTATGGGCCTACGGGATGTAATGAAACGCGCAATTTAGGAGATGGCTCCCCTTCCTCTAAAAGGGTGGAAGTACAGAAATGGGTCCAGAGGCTACCTCAGGAATTATAGCAAGTGACGCTCCTAGAAGGACCAAATGACTGGGTAGGGCCCAGGGCCTACCGTGAAAACTGGAAGTAGAAGCTGGCGAGCATCTTGTGTGAAATGTTGCACTCCCTGAAGGTGAACCTCCAAAAGTGCCTTGGTAAATGGAAGGTAGATTTTTCGGGCTGGTAGGCCCAACTATGCCAACTGGACCACGGCCTACCAGCCCGTAAAATCTACCTTCCATTGACTCAGGCAGTGAAAGCCTACGATATTATATAAACTGCCTTGGTAAAGTTTCCTTAGAGTCCAAAGGTTTACCTACACCGTGTGAAGTACATATGGTTAAAAGGGATGGTTCAGTGGATGGTACGATGACCGAAAATACCTAGATGATCAGTAAAATGACCGGAATTACGTGCGATGGTCACAAATACCTTGGAAGGGAAAATCGACCTTAAAAATGCAAATAAATATATAAATAAATAGCATTCACACCTACAGAAATCCAGTGGAAGACAATGGCAAATCACCACTGTTATAAATCTTGCCAGGAAAGTGCAGGACGTGAGTGAGACGTAAGCCTTATTCCTTTCCTCCACTCAGAAAAGGTTGGCCCTCGCAATTGGCCGATCATGTACGCTCCGCTTGCTCTACTGAGCGCCCAGGCGCTGCTCTCTTCGGCCAGGCGTCGCCGTCGCCGTCGCCGCCGTGACGCCGCCTGGCGCGTGTGCGCCCACGCGCATCCGGCCACGCCCACCGACGCCCCACGGGCCCGCGCCGACGACGACGCCCAGGCGCGCCGCGACGCCCGGCGGGGACCTGACGGAGATGCGCGCTGACAGGTCGTTGCTGTTGAATCGAATTGAATTAATGCCTTATTTTACGTGGCGAGACTCAGGCCATTAGGCCTGCTCTTCCGTCAGACCACGCAAATTTCGCTACGCTCCTTTCGCCAACTAGCGGAGAAAGGAGGTGTATCTTGGACGAGAAACAGGCGATTTGAATTTAGCTCAGAGGCGTCATTTAGGCTTGAGGATCTTTTACATGTAAGTAAATCTACTAACATGGGAAATCCGGCTTTACTTCCCCTCCGAAGGAAGGCGTATGAAGGATTTTTTCGCCCTTAAAAATCCACGGCTTCGATCGGGTTTGAACCCGCCAACTTGGGTACAACATCGCCGTTTTCGGCGCTCGTTCTTAGATCCAACACTCGCCAACTTATCTGGGAATACGTAATAAAATATTTGATTTTTCACGTGTCAGTAATATCCCTCCCTCACCCCCACCCCCACCCACCCCCCAAAAAATTCAAAAATTAAACGGGTGGGTTTCATAATTTTGGTGAAAAATGAAGTTAGAAAAGCTTTTCTTGCCTCCCTCTTGAGCTGTAAATTAATTTTCAAGCAGCTGTTCAAAACGTGTCCGTAAATACTACTGTAGTGCTTAATTTGCCAAAGTCGACATGTTTTAATGTCGCTTCCAAAGCAGATTAAAAATTGAAAAAAAAATTGCACTGAACGCGCAAAAACCAAATGGACTCTTCTCAACATTTCATGGGTTTTAAAGTAGTGACAATTGGTGTAGGTGCCAAACGTCAAAATTGTGACGTCAAATTCGAGTACAGTGACTCCAAAAAATTACTTCACATTTTAACAATAGATAATGAAGGTGTACTTCTTTCTTACCAATTGTCCAAAAGCTCAGAAAAAATTTAATTTAAAACAAATCGCTTCACCGCACGAGTCAATGGTCAAGAGTACAACTTAGAAACACCGCAGTTTTTTTCTTATTTTAAACAGTTTGCAGTTGAATCGAAAAAAAATGACTTTGCCAAGTAAGGGACATTTTAATAACTGATGTACCGTTAATAATTTTAGTTTTACGTACCCGGACAACAAGTAGTACTCAAATTGTAAGAAAACTTTTCCTGTAGTTCAAATGCATTTCGGTTTGATTAAATACTGATATGATGAATATCCTTTTATTTTCAATCGTCGTAAGTTAACAATGAGTTGTTTTCTTAATACAAAATATTTTTATTCGATGACGCAAAATGTACTGAAACCATCTTTGTTAAAGTGTCACAGCCAAATCGCTCCCGTTACACAAGGAGCACGTTACTCACCCACGCTTCAGAGCGAGGGTCAAGAGTTAAAATAATTCGTTCTGCTCTCTGACTAATGCCTCCGCTGTGTCCCGTCTCCTTGCGTGCTGTGCCCCGCCGCGCCCTCGTTTTTCATCTGCCTCTTCCCTCTTGTGTGTCGCTGTCCTTCTCAGCCCCCCCCCTCTCCTCCTCGGCTAGCGGATGCCGCCCGTTGACCCCGCCCGGTCCTCCCGCACTCTCAATCTCGCCCGTCCACTTTCCGTCCCTCCCACGTCGGGCGAATTCAGGGGCGCGTGGTCGCCCGCGCTCCTCAGCCTTTCGTGACGAATCTGCCGACCGTCCCAAGTTTATGATTACACAGGTGCGCACAAAATAAAAGAAAGTTGTCGTACCTCAAACGCTTGACATGTGTATCTCCAAGTATGTCGGCGCGCTGTATTCGAAGTCAGAATTGCGCCACCACCTTCTAGTATTTTTTTTATCGCGAAAAAACGCCTAGAAATTTACAATTTCAGTTGTTGTTTTTTTAATTTAAAAAAAACAAACTAAGTTGGCGGCGCAATTCTGGCTTCCATTTGGATTCAGCGCGTCGATGTACACAGAAAATCATGTGTGAAATCTTTGGGTCTCACAACAACGTGTGTGTGTGTGTGTGTGTGTGTGTGTGTGTGTGTGTGTGAACGCGGGCGTCTGTGTTATTGACGGGTTGAGAACAAAAAGCAGATACGTATGTGAAATATAATACCTGGAAAGAATAAAGGATATTAATTAGGAAATTAGGAAATGCAATGATTTTGCCAAAAAAATATTGTTGAAAAGAATCTTGTATTAAGCAACTGTTTCAAACAAAATATTTTGTTTTGATTTGTTTATCTTTGTCTATGCGCCTTCAATAATGAAAACGAGATTGAAAAAAATAAGACTTTATTTATTACCTTGAATGCAGCTACTGCAGTTGTATTTTCAGTTCGGAGTTATGTAACATATTTATAAAAGAACAAGTAATTATTATCTTATTTTAAAATATTCAGCAATAGCTTCCATTCAGCAGCAGAACTACACTTGGATACATTAAAAACTTCATTCTAGAGCACATATTTCAGTGTGAAGGAATATATCCCAAAGATTTCTGTGAAGCGAAACCACTCTTTATGAAGGCTCCACGTGAGACTAAATTTATCCCTTATTGCGTTAAATGAGAAGGGCCAACGGCGCCATATATGCGAGCGAAACATGAACCATTAATTAACATCCTTGCCTCTGTGCCAAAAGATAAATTAAGTCACAGGGGGTGTACACTTGCAAAGATTTAAGCGATATTATCATAACACGTTTGCGTTACTTGATGGTTTACCAAACCACCGACGGCCTGCGATGGCTTAGTGGCAACACTTGCCTCAGGAGCATCGTTGATGGAAAGATCCAAGGGTTCGAGTATTCTTATTTATTATTATTATTATTATTATTATTATTATTATTTATTATTATTATTCGCTTCCTGGAGAGTATTCTTGCACCGGCTGATGTGATAGACTGTTCCGTGGTTTCTCCTATCAGCACCAGGCGAATGCCGGAGAAGTACGTTTACAAACAAGATACGCGCTGCACGCGATATATCCTCCTCAACCTTGTTCCCTAATGTCCCCTTACCTACACTTACACTGTCAGTCATTACACTACCACACACATCGGGAGTTCAGTAGGGGGCTTAGACTTTGAGCTTGTCCCGGCTGCAAGTGGTGCCCTCGCTGGGAGAGATACAAAAGGAAAACGCAAGTCAACGTTTAGGTCGGTGCCGGATCTTACGTTCGAGCGAGGGAAGGATCCGGGATGGTGATGGCAAAAAAAACGATGGTTTTAAAGCATTGACATTGCCCAGCAGAAACGTCGATGTAATAACATCGATGTTTTGCTTTCGACGATTTCTTCAGATCGAAATATTTGTGTAGAAACACTGATGTTTTAAAAACAAAACAAAAATTAATGATATAAATAAGATTTCCATTATCCATTTTATTTGTGGGGTGCTCGCAATCATCAGTCCTTGGCAATTGTCACTGACATTTGTCGATCGCCAGGCGGCACGAAACGTTTTGTTTATCGCAATCTTCGATTATTTTGTATCGTTAAACTGCAATTTGGTCCTTAAAACATAGAACATTGATTAGTAAATAAAGATGATAGACAAATTTAAGGCACAATATAATGTAAACTAATATTGACGTGTTACTCGTATGTATCAGAATAAAACCCGGTGATTTTACTTCGAAATGTTTCATCACATTTTCAACATCAATTTTTGCCGATGTTTTCATCGACATCGCAAACATTTTGCTGATGTTTTGCTAAACTTTGCCATCACTACTCTGGGAAGCACTACACTTACTGGAATAACGCGCTCAGTAGTGGAAGCGCTCGGAAATAATACTTTCTCCCCGAACGACCACTTCTGTGGACCGTTTTTAAAGACAGTTTCGTGTTTAAAAAGAAAACGATTTATCATTGCCAACACTATATCCACAGTTACTTGCCGCCCGGGCGCCCCCGTTGCGTCGCTATAACCCTGTCCTGATCCGCCCCGCCTCCTCCCACTGCGATGCCGCCCCGCGCAACCCCCCCTCCCCGCCC
>BOPP01000216.1:830851-853915 GCA_017312745.1 Gryllus bimaculatus
CGTCGTAAAAGTCGGAGCTGCGAGCGTCGCCTCTATTACTGCGGTGTTTATGGGCCTTTTTTTTTTTTATCAAAGGGAGGGGAAGGGGGGAGGCCGGCGCCAGAACTCGCACGTTGCGGTGGCTAAATCATGCGAGGCGCAGCGCTAAAAGGGCGACGGGTCACGGAATTGGAGTGCGCGGGATAAAAATACGGCGGTGCGTGGTCCTCGAAAAGAAACTTTAGTCGGCAGAGGGCTTCTAGATTTATACGTTGTCAACTGACGTTTTTAGTACTCGTGAGAGTCGTTTGAATAGTTCGCAGATTGCCTGTAGGACTGTCTCTTATTGAGTTGCTTTTGCTAAAGATGTAACAGTGACATTATTAGAGCCAAGGCACCAGTGTGTACATTGGACTGGAGTATCATAGCAGATCAACTAGCCCATGCTTTCTGCATGAAACGATTTCCACGCCGCATTATTAACCCTTTCGGTTTCGGAATTACGTAAAAAGATAACAAAATTAAATTCTTAAAAAATGTCCAAATTTTAGTATCTGATGAAAGCATTTTTATTGTAATAAAAAACTTGAGGTGCTACAAAAAAAAACATACCTTTTAGTGACAAGATGGTGATGGTAACGTCATTTTATAATATTGTATCTTCTGCACTTCATCACTTGAAAAAATCGAACGGTGTTAGGGAAAAGTACTGTACTGTACCTAAAATTTTGAAAGACTGTGCTCACCTGAAATGATTTAAAGATGCAATAATGACGAATAGATTGCAATAAGAAAGAAATTTTTAGCTTCAACAATTATTATGTTGAACATTTCTGGAAAAAATTCAACTTTATCACCATACAACTAAAAATTACGCGAAAACTGGTACTATTTTGATGGTACTGCTCCTACTGCTTCTATTTTGAAATTATTAAAGATCTATTATCACGAAGAAGACTTCATTAATAAAGAAACATCTTACCTTTAATTTCGATGTAAGAAAAATTGCACATATGTCATATTATTAGCCAAAGGTTCCGTAAAAGTATCCGTATTTAGTTAGCCATTATTAGCCAAACGTTCCGTATTTAGTAAAAAAAATGAAGAAAAAAATTAAAATTGTTTTAAAAAAATCTCATTTTTTTTAACTAATCACGAGTCTACTTAAAATTAAATGAAAATTATTCTTTTTTTTAAAAATGTACATGACTGTATTTAAAGATCTAATTTTAAAGCACATATTTCGTTAACCAAATTATCTAAATATTCAAGAGTATAGTTGTAGGAGAGTGGTCAAAACAATTTTTAACTTTTGCAATTTTCTAAATTTCAGAGCCTTTTTTTTTTAACATAGAGCAAGCGCATTTTTTGTAAACACTATCGGAGGAGGGAAATCATTGAAGAAAGCCATCACTCTCGGTGAGAGCCGACGCTTTCGAGGATTCGATTCCTCCAGCGGCAGATGTGCCCGGGGCTGCTGCGTCTCGAGTCGAGGACCGAGGGCGCGCGGCGGCGTGGCGGCTGCAGCTGCGCGGGCGGAGACGCCGACGTCGTCGGGCGACTTTCACCCGGTCGCCGCGCCACCGGCGTGGCCCTGGACTGGCCGCACCACGCTCCCCCCCCCCTCGTGCCGTCGGCTTTTTTTCCTCCCGTGGTGCATTCTGAGCAGCTGCCGTCGGCCGTGGGGGGCGTTGCGAAATATCCGCGTTTGCCTCACTGCACCGCAGCAATGCGCCCAGTGCGATGGCAGAGGGAGCGGCGCCAGTGGTGAAGATGACGATGTCCAGGATGGCGGTGTTGCTGGGGCTGAAGTATGCCTGTGAAGATGATGGCGGGAGTCGATGAATGCGACGGGCGACCAGTAGGGAGGGCGCCACTAATCATGATAGGGATGTCGGCTGTAGTGCCTATGACAGGGAGGTCCTAGGATTCCGCTCCCGACTGTGGCAGGATTTTCGACACTGGCATCGTATTCAGGCGCTGGCTGAAGGAATATTCTAGCGACCGGCTCCTGTCATCGGTAGATTTCTGTTGTTTCTTCAACACCAGGCGAATGCCGGAGTAGTACCCTAACAAACGGGCCACGCATCGCGCGCTATCTTTTCGTCCTCTTCCTTGTCCTATCTTAACACACGCACTTCCACGCATGCTACTACCACGTTATTGCCTTCAATAATGAGTTCGATATACACTGCATAACGTACCTGGATCGAGAAGATCGTGGTTACGAGGGAAATATGAAAACAGTTGAATGATGCTCTTATGGACGGAAATATGGGACGAAACATAGTGTAGTCGACATCTAGTTGATTAGTAAATAAGTAAATCTGAACCATTAAAATTACGTAAAGAAATAAAATCGTTTATGCGCAAAGGGCGTTAACTGGTTCTAATGATCTCGGGTGACTAAAAGCCCTCGGGGCAATGACCCTTGGGCTTTTTGTCGCCGCTCGATCATTCGAACCCTTATAACGCCCATGCTGCGTAAATAATTATAGGTTCAACCATTTATAAAAATCGTGAGCATAAAATAACAAAAGGAACGCAGAACTGTCAATGGTACTACCATACATGCGGTGAGACCAGTCAGGAGCTTAGAGCTGGTCCCACTGAAGGGAAAAACCTCGATAGGGAAAACCCCGCTAATCGACGCGGTCGACGCCAGATCTCGTCATGCAGCGAGGCTAAAGATCCACCGTCTCCCGCGGTAAAAACGTGCACCACCCTTACGGGACTAATGTCTGTAGCAGTTGACGCGCCTGGAATTACTAATCAAAACGGTGTTGGTGAGGCAGAGATAGCAATAACGCTGGCGAAGATGGTGGAGAGTTGATGAATTGTATGGGCGAGCAATAGTCAGCACGCGAATAATGATGGCGGGGGCGTCCGTGATGATGACAGCACTGTCAATAATGACGATCGTGGCGACTAACGATGGTGGTAACACCGAAGGTTGGCGCGAGGGAAAAGCACCGCCACCTCCCGCTTTAAAATCGTGCACTATACTTACGGAAGTAGCAGTTCACACGCTTGGAATCACTAATCAGACAATCAAAACGGTATTGTGGTTGGCATTGTCATGACGACTAATACAGTTTCGGGAAATGTGATGACATGGACAGTGATGATTATGATAGGAGTGTGCATGACGCTGTTGACTAATAACAATAATGAGGCGTTAATGACGTTAATGAGGCGGGTGTCTAATAACAGACGTTGTGGATGGTAATGTTGGGAAAGGCAATAGTGATGTTGGTAATACGCGTGATCTTCACGTTCAGACTAATGAGGATTCACCATTCTGGGGAAGTAATGATGGCGATGTTCAGATAAGATTTTCGCACCAACTAAAAAGTAGTGGCCCCTCGAAAACACTTTTATAACCCCAATCGTATCTTTTCGAAACTTCGTTGAATACAAGTCGTAAAATTGTGAGAGTTGGGGCATTGTCGCTTAGTTCTTTCGTTGTGGAAAACTTCTTTCTTCTCTCCCTTGATATCCCTGTCCTGAAAGAAATTGATTTTTCAATCTTCAGAAATTTTTAATTGTGTCTTCATGAACTAACAGATTTGATCACTTTTAATAAGTATTTTTCACTCGTGATAAAAAGGATGCTTATTTTTCAGAATGTGAGTGTAACGTTTCTTTTTATTTGTTTGAAATTAGCTGCTAATGCTCTCTTAGCTGAGGTCAATCATCAATTGAGAAAGTAACGAATACAATTGCATTCTTGATGCAATGTACGTTTGGTTGTTTTTATTGAATTGATTTTTTGGAGACATCTAAAAATAAAATATACATCAAATGTCATTACTCGCCTTTTACCCGAAACATTGTAGGCTACAGAAAGGAATTTTTCAGTCGATTTGTTTAGTAACATTTCGCTCTGTCCGACGCGACGTCAGAGGCGTAAAGAGGATAACTTATCACCTCTGCACTAAAGCAATCACAGCCACCAGTACAATAAACTGCTATTTCGTTTGTTTTTTTCATTCCTTTTTGCACTTTTAGATTCTCGGCACTTGTATAAACAATACGTACATTTTCAAATGTGTTTCTTGAGCGCTCCCTCGAAAGTTTCGGGGTAGCAGAAAGGATATTTTTCTCCCGCCTCGTTCAGCAACACTTCGCACTGTGCGCGAATTCTCCCACTCGGGCGGAGGCAGGTGGGCAGTAAATGGGAGTCGGAGGCAGCTGCTGCCTTTGCGGTACTTGCTGAGATGGGGCAGTACAGCTGTTGATTCTGCATCGGCGCAGTCCGGGAGGACCTAGGGTTCCAGCCCGACACTGGAGGAGAGCCTCTAGCTTGATAGCTAGGCCGACTTTAACCATTGTCCGGAGGAAAGTTATCGAGGCCCACTGCTCCGGTCGCCAGATATCTGTTGTTTCTCCTATCAATACCAAGGGAATGCCGGAGCAGTACCGTAGTAACGGGTAACGGACCGCGTACGGTCTTTTCTTAATCCCCTCATATGCCCTTCTACACACACACACTACACTACCACACATGCAAGGAGACCAGTCGAGAGCTCAGAGCTCATCTATGTAATTTGCATAGCCCGTACTGGTCTAATGATCTTAGCAGTATACGCGCCCAAAATCAATTCTCCCTCACATATTTTGTGGACAATTTTGTAGGTAGCGGATAGGATTTTTTCCCCCGTACTAGTTTAGAGCCGTTTCGCACTGTAGCAATTGAGCGTCTCGGGTGGAGGCAGGTGGGAAGCGGAGGCAGCTGGTTCGTGGGCGTCTTCGAGCTGGCGACTCGCTGGCGAACCGCCGCCTGCAGGCTGCCTCTGGTTTCTCTGACCGCGGCTTGCGTTAACCGAGATTGCCAGAGATCGAGTTGCGAGTTGCGGTGCGGCTCGGGTTTCTCTTGGAGCATTCCAACCGAATACGAACGGGAAACCCACTCATACCTGAAATGACGCTCCTTCGCGAGATAGTGGAATTATTTTGGTTGTGTAAAATATTTAGGCTCCAAAATATCATCAGGTGCCTGAATTAGGCTTTTATGAAGGGAAAAGATGCTGTATAATATCAAAAATGGGCAAAATCAAAATTTTTATTGACATGAAAATTATTTTATTATACGGTATACGCTTTATTTTATTTTTTTAACTGACACGTTATATCTTGTTATTGCCCTCGATAAGGAGTTCGATACACACTGCATAACGCACCTGGATCGAGAAGATCGTGGTTACGAGGAAAGTATGAGAACAGATGAATGGTGCTACACGTTCTTTTATGGAGGTAATTATGGGAGAGAAATACGAAAATACACATCGAGTGAAGTTAGCAACTAGTTGATTAGAAAATTAGTAAATCTAAACCATTAAAATCGCGTAAAAAAGTAAAATCGATTATGCACAAAGGACGTCAACTGGTTCTAAAGATCTCGGGGCAAAGGCTCTTGGCCTTTTTGTCGCCGTTCAATCATTAGAACCCTTATAACGCTCCTGGTGCGTAAATAACTATTAGTTCAACATTTTATAAAAATCGTGGGCAAGGATCGCAGAACTGTAAATGCTAATATGGCTGTGACTTCGTTCAGGATTTTATGGGCAGAAAATGATCGTTTATTTTTTTCGGATTGGTGGCTCGCTCATATTTTAATGTTGGGATAATAAATACTAGTTTATAAATTGCCTTTTCTAAAGGCGTTTTTAAGCCTTTACAGGACTAATGGGCGTTTTACATCCTAATGGTGATATAAACATGTGTAATGTGGTTCCTTAATGTCGTAAAGTTGTGAAAGGTTTTCGTAATTGATTTTGAATGTATTCATCAGAAGTGGAAGGCGGGCATTTGCCTCAAGTTTATCTACAGGTTAGTATCTGATTCACAAATAAATGAATGAAACATTACATTAATGGAAAATGTTGTGGGAAATGACGGAAATACTTTTTTTTTTAATCATGAACTTTAGGGGTTTTGAATGTTTAATTGGTGTTGCGGTCTCTCGCAAAGAATTTGTTCAAAAGAAAAATATAGAGTTGTGATAATATTACTATAAAATATTGGTATATTTTACACTTCCATTAAAGTTATATAGTGCTTTAAAATATATTTTTTATATATTTTGTCGTTTCCATTCAAAATTTGACGGTTGGGAAGTTAAAGCAGGGATTTCCTTGCGGTTTTGAGAAAAAAATCAATTTGTTTCCCAAATCATCGCGATGACTCAGCGCTTTTCAGAATTGAGTGCTTTCGTAATTTGACTTTGTTCAAACTATTCTTGTGAACTTTTTTTTTTTTTTTTTTGTCTTCATTTCGGAAATTAAGTATCCAATTCTGACTGAGAATTTAAAAAAACAATTGCTTCCAGAAGACACTTACTGAGCGAAACTAACCTCAGGCGTAGGACACGTACAACCCTCCTGCTTCGACAAATTTTCATTGAAAAAAAAAAAAGAAAAAAAAAACCTCTGATAAGCTGCTAACGTATGTCATGCATTCCATTCAAAAGTTTAGCATGTGCTACTCTCTGATAATGTCGCAAGTTAGATGTTATCTGGTACCATATTTGGCGAAGGATGTTTTATTTGGTATCTCTCGAGACGCGTCTTGCCCTGCCCACCATCTAAGCATAAATATCAAAAAGTGAGAAGAAAATGAAAAGAGCATCGGACAAGGACGTGTTTTTCCCAGCAAGTTACCTTCTATTTATCTCGGCGATATCGCAACCGGTGTTGCTGTACAACGCGGACTACTATTACTTGGCGGTACAACACTGCGAAGTATGTTTTTTCTCACAGAACACGTTTTGCATACTACCTAGTTATCTTGTGTCGTATCCGCCACTCTACTATTTCTCAACTTCGATCACAGATAGCAATATTTAGCAAGTGAAAATGTATTTTAGTTCGAATAAACACAGTTACTCTGTTGCTGATGTATTATAAACAATAATTTCCTGACATGTCCAAATGACGTCTTGGAGGATTGAAATCAAATCTCTTAGGCGATAACAAATATTGTTGTCGAGTTCGGTGACATTATTCGGCTGAAGAAACTTTGTAGGTGAAGTGATGTGTCAATATACTAAATTATTATTTATAATAATATGTATTAACAGCCGAGTCAATGTCTCAAATTATATTATCTGACGCTGAAATATATTTCGTGTAAAACGTTGATGATCTAAACTTGTTTCAATACGTTTTCTACCACGCTGCCATGCGTTTGTTATTCATGTTTAGTTCATTTCGTATCAGAAATAGTTACTGAAGAATAAATTCCAGAAATAACATGCACATTTCAACACGATAATAAAGATTCTTTAGGTGAATTTTTATTTCGAGATTGTGTATTATATCCTAGTGAGCTTAGAGTATTTGGAATCAAAAACATAAAATAAATATCGTACGCATTTTTTAAAGACTTTGTATGCTTCTTTCCCACTTTCACATTTTTTCACCGATTTACAGATTTGTATTTTATCGCCAAAGTTAATTTGTGATGGAGGGTGCAGGGCGATGACATCTCGTATCCTAGCGACTGACTTTCACTAGGTTTGGGGTTACGCCACAACATCGAAAGCAACAACGGAAATTAAAGAAACAGTGGGAAATGTGAATGTTGCACTCGCCTGGTGTAGAAGACACCGAAATCTACCGATCAGAGCAGGCGGCCGTTAGAATTCTCCTCCCTGCAGTGGCTGAACTCGACCCAGCTATCCCCATCTCGCTCAGGTTTTTGTCCAGTTTCCCTGATCCATTGAGCAAATGCTGAGGTGGCCCCTTGTTTTGCTTCTGGACGTAAATGTAGCTTCACTATGCGCACGTTTTGTTGAACTCTCCTTTTGCTTGTAATGGTAAGAGTAGAGGTAAGGGCGAGTTTGCTATTTTGTTAGCAATGCAAAAAAATCATACTTGCAATTCGTGTACCGATGCAAATAAGTCGAAAACGAAAATAATTATTTTTCAAAAATTGCTAATCCTGCCATTTTTAAAATTTGATTTTTTTTCTTTCTTTTAGAATTTTACTCATCTTATTTATAGTTAAAATGACGAAGGGATTATGGAACTCAAGAAAACGTGCACAGATTATCTTCTCTCCACTACGTCACATACAGATTTTACTGTTTTTTGACTAAATCATTTTGGACTAAATAAATCTATCTAGCCAGTGTCGAAAATCCTCCCACCGTCAGTAGCGGAACCCGAGGACCTCCCGGCCAGAGGCACTGCAGTGACATCAGTTGATGCCCTGAGCCACCTAATCCGGTCGACCTATTGCCTTTTACAACCATTTCGCAAGATAACGTTTGAGTGACTTGCCTTCTTCTAAGAGAAACCGCGTGCAACCGTCATAAGCGCGTTTTGCCGCGTTCAACGAACTCTCTTCGCAGACGTTCATTTTTTTTTCTTCTCCCAGCCGCCGCACGTAACGCGCCCCGTGGCCGGCGCGAGCGGTTCTGAACTCGCGCCGGCGTCAATGTGGGAAGCTTCCGCTTGTGTAATCGCCCGCTCGCAGCGCGACGCGGCGGTTCTTAAGGGGCCGCGCAGCTAGTTACCGTATTACGCGCGCCGCGTGGGAGCGTCTCGGTTCGACTCCCGGGGAAGACGCTCGAGGCGGTGGGGCGTCACGGGGTCTACAGCGCTGGAGTAGTTGCACCGGACGCCCGCCGCTGGGTGGTGATCGTGGAATTGAGAAGTACTATTGATTCGTATGCTGTGGCTCCTCGCGCGTGTCGGCTGAGATAGCTCACTAATTAACTTGGGTGATGAAATACAAATCCGTAAATCAACGAGAAAATGTGAAAGTGGGAAGGAGACATACTAATGTTTAAAAAATGCATGAGAATTTTATTTTATGTTTTTGATTCCAAACAAAGTACTCCAAGCTCATTAGGATATACTACACAATCTCGGAATAGAAATTCACCATGCTCAACGGCAACATCGTTGTCTGTAAAGCTTCGTTGACGGGGAGGGACTAGGGTCCGAGACCCAATGTTGGAGGATCTTCCGTACGAAATACATAGGTGGGCCTAATTGCAGACACTGTCTGGAGGAGAATTCTAGCGGTGCATTGTTCCGATGGATCGTTTTCCGTTGTTTACGCGACCAGTATTATGCGAGTGTACTACCTTAAGGAAAGGACCACATACCGCGAGCGAACTTTTCTTCCTCTTCTCCCCTTTACACACCCACCCACGCGTGCAACCTCTCTCTCGCTTTCTCGCTGGCTCTCCTCCCACACGCACTCACGCACGCGCGCGCGCGCGTGATAGCACTCGTCGAGAACTCATAGCTTGTTCCGAGTGAAGCAAAATCACGTTGGGGAAGATACCTCGAGGAGAGAAACACGCAATCTAACAGTTGTCCACAGATGGGTGTCTGGGTTCCGCCAGAGTTAGATGTTCCCTGGACTGAGGTTAGTCAACTGGGCTATTTACTCCTGACTGCGGGATTTCAAAGAGGAGGATTATGCTAATTAAAGTATTATTGTTTATTAAATATTTATTATGTCTCTGTGGCAATTCACCTATCACATCTTTCTTATCGCTAGTAAGACTCTACAATATATTGTCCGTATTTTACGCATTTTGCTTTGTAATTTAAAAAAGATTACAAATGGTCTCAGTTGAATTTGACTCGGCCACCAATGACCTTAGTGTACACGCCTTCGATCTGACAGGCGAAACGTCGGCCTCTTAGCCAGCGACGCGGCGTCACCCGGACAACCGAGAAGTCAATGACCTTAGTGTTCATGAACAATAATCGTGATCATGTTCACAGAAGCCTTGTTATATAAATAACAATTGTGTGTTTATATACCATATAATGCGGTCTAGGGCGGAAAAAACGTGAGAAACACTTTTCCCTGTCGAGAGAGAAGTTTTTCTGGAAACGCCAGTTCCATGTTGAAAGCGACTGCAGGACCTTATGCAAAAAGCTTTTTTCGTCGATAATCCGATATTTGCGTGAGGTTTCTACTTCAGCACTGAATGAAACTAGCGGAAACTCACCGCGAAATATAGTTTGAAATACGTTGCTGACTCTTCTTCGAACTTGAACTAAGTTAGAATACTGACAAAGTAACTTTAGTTTTTGAGAAAGAACTGTGTGGATCTATTTGTAGCATCTACACGGTTCATGGCGTCGACGTCACATTGAGATCAGATTCATGGCTTCCACATAGAGATCTGATGATGACCACCAATGAATCGAAATTTATTTAAGAATTGGACGCATTTTGAATGAAGTTGTATAATTTACATCAATTGCTTTTAAGCAATGTTTGCCCATATTAAATTCTATTATGAATTAACTTCCTTGGATTAGGGACTATCAAACATTCCCTAAGTTAAAACGTGTTTTTTTTACTTTAAAACATGTTTCAATATTCCGTCGTGTGTTTTTATATCATTAACATGTTTTTAATGTAATAAACACCATTCAGCATATGGATTGTATAAGAGTGCCTTATCCAAGGAAATTCATTCGTAATACAATATAATTATTTACATTCGTCGAAATCGACGTCCCCTATGTTCGTTGGTAGATCATCAACGCTTTTTTGGCTGCCAATGGTTAACGTCCTATGTGCTAGATCCGAAGCGTGTGTCACGGGGTCATCGGAGGTGACGGGTTTGACTTCCGCTTCAGTAATTGCTCACTCGGCGAGGCAGTGTTTTTGTGCTCGGCACAGTAAGTACGGTATTACGCAGCCTGACGTGGGACAGCTCTAGTCTGCCGTCGAAGACTTGTTCTAGTGTCGCCAGTGGCCTTGTCATGTGAAAACACCGTTTCCCGTTCGACTAGAGGCATTAAAGTAACTTGAACCTTCTTAGCCACAAATAGATTATTAATAGTCCGTAGCCTTCCGCGGTGTTTTTCACGATCACGTTGAGCAATTTTCTCGTAAATAAGACAGCAATGTGACAATCAAAAACTTAACCTTACAGCGAAAAGGACAGCGAGAATACACGGAACGTCACAAGTAACTAGCAGAAAGGTTACCGTACATGAAACGATTGATAGCAACTTAAATTTTGAAACGTCTTGTTGCCCATATTTTATTTTATGCTACTTCCAAGGGCGGGATCTGGTCAGGATTTTAAAACGTCTCGAGTGATTGCCAATCCTCCAAAAATCTTGCTCTGTAAATAATATCGTCAAATGGATATTTTACACATTCTTCAAATAAAGGAACTACGACTCTGATCCTAATTTACGATATTTATTTAGAATAATGAATGTGAATACCCATTTTTCATTATGTTTGACATAATTTCTCTCTGTTGCAGGTAAAAACCAGTTATTTCTTGGTTTCTCGTAAACCAGTCGGTGTTTCCAAGGGGGAGAGGTTAAGTACCAAATAGTAAAATATCACATGGATGTGCAATTATTTCTTGCATTTAAGATCTACACATCTAAACATATCATGCAAATTATTATTGATTTTTTTGACATTGAATTTCTTGTCACCTATGTGAAACCAAACTTCTGGAATGCAGTGTTTAACATATAATTTGCATTAAGGCTTTACGTACTTTTTAGTTACCATTGGATATGCTGTAAACAAGTAATGTCCCTTTGAAACCAACTAGCTGTGAAAATAATGAGTAGGGGTGGATTTTGATGACGTAAATCATTGCCAAAGATGATCAATAAAATGCCCTCAATGCTGTAAAAATGCCCTGAAAACAAAGAAAAACGACGCAAAATATTTCAAATGAACACCTCAAGCTGTTGGATATGTTACTGATGTAATCAAGGCTTCTTGATTTTTTCCAAGTGAACTCAGCTTACAAATTCTGGGTTTGGACTGTTATTTAAAATAAAATCTCTGCCTTTATTTTTCGCGAAATCGGCCAAACTCAAAATGACGCCAATAAACGTTTCAGGAACCTTGGATTACATAGTATTCACAACTGCTGATATTATGAGCGAGAATATCGAATACGCGACTCATGAATTCTGTGATGAATATGTTTTGCACCTTGTAAGTATTGTTATAAACAAGTACCATTAAAATGGTATTTAAATCGATGAAATCTGCGAAAAAACAGAAAAAATTACGTAAAAGGTACAAAATGACTTATTAGTCGAAATCGACGAAAGATGCAAAAACCTGACGTATAAAAATGGTTCATTTCGTTTCGTCATAACATAAAATGAATTTCTATACTAAAGAGCATTGTTGTAAAGTGAAAAGAAAAAAAAATACATTCCATTAAAATCCGCCCCCTAATAATGAGCATTGTAAACGTTTGCTTGAACGTTTTCCCCGTTACCTAATCTCTCAGGCACAGCAGGTTTTTGCGCCTGCCGGAATTGGATTGGTTTTGTGTGGTGCGTGTTGTCGCGTGGCTGCGATCGGTCGGTGGCTTCCGCCCGGATAATTGTTCTGTCGGCGGAGCCCTTTTTTTTACGCCCAGTGGCCGAACGGTCTGCGCCGGCGGCGGTGAAAGGAACCGTTCAATCTTAAGGCGCCGGACGCGAACGCAACACTCCAATGCGGCCTCGCCTTGGAGGATTGATTGATTCATTGATTGATTGATTGGTTGATTGATAGTGATTCCGGGTGCGTGTCAACAGCGTCGTTAGTCCCGTAAGTGTAGTGCGTGTTGGTTCCTCGAAAGGTGGTGGTAATCTTCCCCCGCTGGATAGCGAGACACCGCTAGCGGGGATTTCCCCAACCAGGTATCCCCCACCAGTATTGTACCGATGTGTCATTTAGTAAATGAAGGTCTTGGTTTCAATAACGATCTCAAGAGTAAGTTTCCTGTTTTTTGTTTGTTTGTTTTTTAGTACCTACTACTGAATACGTTTACTTAATTTTTCAGACCAGTGAGACTGCCTAGTGCCGTGAAGTAGCAATGTGTTTGCGGAAGTATTTTGAGACGAATTTACGTTGAGAAATAATAGTATAAAATTCGGAATATATGATTGTGCGCATATGGCATCCTTTCCGAAGAGGTGGTGGATTGACATGAAGATTTCCAGATATTTTTCCACAGTATTTGTGAATGACTTTTACTCGGAACAAAACTCTCCCGTTAATGTTGTTGAAAAATCAGTTCTATTTTCTTCCTAAACGTATTCAGCCACAATGTCGAAAGATGAGATATCTAAGAAATCCTCCCAAAGCTTCAACCAGAGTTTAAAGTCGCCTGTCTAAGAAGTAGTATCCATGATGCACAGGTGGAAAGATCTCCAAAAAAAAATAGATGTACGTTTCAGTCCATTTGCTTAATCGCAAAATGCAAGCAAATAAAGGAGTTTCACGTTACATTCGCTTGCGTGGGAACACACGTAAGTTTTCCCCGAGTGTGTCGCAACGAGCATTACCGGCGCGACAATCTGTCCACGTAAGCGGTGAAAGGGGTTGTTAAATGAGCAGCCGACACACGGCGCACTAAAGCCGCTCGGCTGCAGCGGTCTGACCGGCCGACGACGGCGGACACGCGCGGAGGGCAGTACGGGCCAGCGGTAAATAAACCGCGCAGCTGGTATTGCGCCGGTCCACTTTCGCTGCTTGGTCGCGCAATCAAGTTGCAAAAAAGAAAGAAAAAGAAAATCTTACGTGTGCACAATAGGGAAGATGACTGGCGTGGCCTGATGGGAGGCTAGAAACACACTTCCATAGGCGTGGGCAGCATAAACCAAGAGCTATTTTGGACCTTCTCTCACGTTTTTCATTAAATATTTTAAATTTTCTTACGGCAATTTTTTGTTTGTTTGAAATGAACAAATTATACTAGATGAGAATGATTTAATAACTTTGATGATACAATTAATGTAATTGATTTTATGGGGAACCACTTTAGAGGGTTGCAATATGATTTGTGAAGTCTTTTCCCTAAATATCGTATATCAATTCCCCCTATTTTGAGCTTAAAAAAGGAAGTGCAGAATTTATCATATTTATGGAAATAAAATATTATCGTTTTATTGCGCAACGCTACGGGCCCCTTTAAAATTTTTCTGGAGAGTCGCCCCATGTCGATTCCTGTCCCCTCCTCCCTTATGCCCACGCCTATGGACCCTGCGCATTGAAGGAAAATACAGTCTGTTTTAAGAGATTCTAATTGTTTGTATATTTCTTTTGAACAGTTTCTTCTTCAATTCCATGACTGCTTTCAAAGTGGACTAGCTGCATATCTCGGCACTTTACAACACAGAAGTAAAAGTGGGCCGATGTTGGATACGTGATTCGTTTAAGTAAATACAGAATTCAGAGTGCTTAAGTATGTCGTTACATCAATCTTGGTCTTCATCTTCTTTTATTCCTTCTCTTTCATTTCTTCTTCTTTCCTTCTGCTTATTCCTTCGCTTTTTATTCCTTCTCTTTACTTAATTCTTCTCCGCGTTACGTCTGTAGCCCTTTTCTGAGGGAGCTGCTCTGTCATTCGCCTGGTGTTGATCGGAAACAACGGAAAACTACCGATCGCAGCAGCCTGCCACCAGTATTCTCCACCAGACAGCGGCTGAATTCGACCTATAGCTCTCTAGCATGCAAAGCCTGCGGCCGTCGGGACTTCAACCCCTAGGACCTCCTAGTCAGAGGCACTGCAGCAGCCACCTTCGACGGTACACGCGCGCGAAGGATAGCATTTGACAGCGGGGAAATACAACGTTGGAGCTAGAGTTGCGCTAGTTCACTTTCTCTACCCAGCGTGCAATCGCTGAGGTTAAAAAAAAAAATTAAAAAAAAAATACTCCCCGCACTCGTTCGCGATCGCGAAGAGATAACTGCGCGGCGACAAATGAGTCAGCGGAGGTCGCGGGTGGGAAAGTACAACGCCTTCGTCTCGCGTTACGACCACAATAAACTCGGAATGTGCTCGAGGGATTTATGCGTGGGACGTGCGTGGAAAGATGGCTGCTCGAGCTGGTGGTGGTGGTGGTGGGGGGTGAACGTTCATAGAGTTCCATCATCCAGTTCGTTTTACGGGCCGTAAATCTTTTCTCGTAATTAACGGTGTTCGATTTGACGGCGCTTCCAAGACGGCCGGGTTATACGGCGCGGCGGAATTTTTTCACCCGGGTCTATGACCGGACTCTTGAAACTTTTTTCGTACTTGTGACTTCTTTTCGGGAAACTTTTATGCTTGGAGAAATATTTATGGTTCCTCATCTAAATATAAATGAAAGGGAAGTTGCGTACGACTGTACCATATAGACAGACAAACTACTCGACCGATTTCGCTGGAAGTTTCTCACTTCGTTCTTGTTAGTACCAGGAGTATTTAAAGAGTACTTTAAATTAGATCGGACACGTGAGGGCGTTGTTTTCGCAAAGTTAATCGAGGAGGTACGCTGTACGCCGTTTCCAGAAGACCTTGCTCGAAGAGCAATCTATGGATATCGTTTTGAACTACACCCCTCCCTTCGACTCCTAATATCGAGTAACATAGAACTTGCGATCTAGAAAGCAGGAAGTGTGGACCATTTAATACATAAAGTGTAGTTAACCTCCATTAAATAAGTTGATTTTGAACTTGCAGATCTCCGACCCTTCTTGCAACAATAATTAAAACCGTCGATCCCACTGAGTAATTAACATTTCGTGTTCGAGCTGTCGTACTAATGTAGTACAATAATGTAATAATGTTGAATAGTACTGGCTATCAAATATTTTCCTATATATAAAAATCTTTAGTTATTAGTACACCAAATAAAAATGTGTTTTTTGAATTATCATTTGACAGATTTAATTTCGAAATTTCCCCTATCGAAAATCAAATATACAAAACCAAGGGCAGCTTTTACATTCATGGGATAAAAATGCTAATTAAAAGAAGTCTACAAATAAAAAATATCTTTATAAACAAAAATTGGAGCGAATTATTAAATTTTTACATTCTTCTAAATTCGTGCAGACTACGTTTTGCTTCCCCCGCACTAGGTTTGCTTAGTTGGAATTAGCACTGCTTGCACAGCCCATAAGTTTTTGCTTTACATAATTTCATGCAAAAATGTGGATATTCTTTCGTTGAACTTATTTGACAGTATAGACGAAATAAAACATGATTGCCTTTTTAATTAATTTGGTACTGTGAATTGAAATTAAAATTCTGTGTATCTTGTACTCGCTAGTATGTAAAAATGAAAATGATAATATGATATATGATAATATGGTGATAATAATAATGATAATGATAATAATAATGATGATAATAATAATATAATTTTAGAATATGATGATATGATATATGATAATAATAATAGAATAATAGAATAAAAAAATTTGTAATAAAAAGTTTGTGGAGATGGCAATCAAGTTTTGGCTGTCACCAATCGCAGTTTTTATTTAAATGATCGACCCTTAGGAAATTTGAAGTCGACACCAGGTAGTAACGGGAAGTTGAAGTAGTCCGCCATAGTAACGGACAATAAGATCAAACGTTATCTGTAGTTTTAGGCTTCCGTGGCCACTCACGGCAGAAAACTGCCCCCCAAAAAATGTTTTGTCCACCAAAAACGAGTCGCCGGCGGTCCGCCGTCGCGCCCCGACCCACGCCTCGCGGCCGCACGTGTTGCTCCCGTCCCCGTTACCGCTGCGTCGGCCGGACGCGATCCGGCAGCCCAATCAGCCTCCTCGCTCCCCGGGACCCGGCGGTAACGGGAGTGGGGCCCCCGCAGCTGCTGGCCGGCGCGCCTCCGGTTCGACCCCAGGGTCAGCGGGTCGCGCCGATCGGACATGTCGGCCGAGAGGCCGGCGCCCGCCGGGAGGTTTTTCTTTGTTCGAGAGGCCGGCAGCCCTCCCAGTGCTCTTTCACGCGCGTTCGCGGTGAGCACGCGAGTGCCGTTTGGGCAATCGAGGGGAGGCCGAAGGTGGAGTGGTGCAAGAAAGAAACATTTTCGGACTAGAGGGGGTGGATTTTCAAAGGATGGAAAATCCTTGGCATTCGCGTTCTTCTCTTCTCGTTCTTTTTCGTTTCCTCGTATTTTCTTCTCCACTTCTTCTTTTTCGTCTTCTTCTTCGTCTTCTTCTTATTCTTCTTATTTTATTATTATTATTATTATTATTACTATTATTATTATTATTATTATTATTATTATTATGTGATGTTCACTGTGATTTCCTCTTCTGTTGCTCTTCCTTCTTTTGCGTTTGAATTTTGGTTACCAAAGAGCCAAAGAAACATATTTTTCTACGGTATGGCAATTCTCGGGTAATTATGAATGACGAATGATGATTTCGATCATTTTATGGGTTGCATAGAGATAATGTCCTGGTTTCAGTTTTGATAGTCGACATTGTTATGAGCTCGTTAATTGCATCGTGGCATTTTAATATTAACACGAATGTTAAAACCGGACAGGAATGTTATGTATATTCCTCATAAGCACAAATGGATTCACATATTAATAGTAATTGTAATTGTTCGCATGAAAATAATGCCTTTTATAAATGTGAATAATCAAAAATATTAGCACGTCCTCAATATCCATATTCAGTAAAGATTTTGTATGACATATCAATAAATAATTAAAGCTTTATTATGTATGAAAGTACTACACTTTTTTAATTAAAAAATAAAACGTTATACGCCCATCCTTCCGCGTCTGTTTCTATGCAATCTTTCGTCTACTGCTTTTGTATTTTTCAGCAGAAATTAAATTTAAATAATTCTAATTACTTATCCGACCCTTGGACTTCAATTTCGCCATCAAACGAGCAAGTTAACGTTAACTTACACTGTTCGATATCTGTTTAAAACATTGTTGCCCTACTTTGCGAGCCCATAGTAACAGTTACAGGATAATCTCGACAAAAGACTTTGAAACCGCTTATCGCATTTTTGGGTAACACAAGGTGTCACAACCGCAATAACAGGCACTCGTTTCCTGTCCTCAAAACTGAAAGAGCTGTTTACACTTTTTGTGTGTCGCGCATCAGGTTGAACGCTTGGCCAATTCGTCTAATTACGCGCTCATCCCGACCCGCGGGGTCTAGTTTTCGGTTGTGTGTCGGTGGACCAGTTTGGGGCGAAGTTTCCGCGCGGGCTTGTTTTTCTTTATTTGTGTAATCAACTGTGCGTACCGTTCAACAAATTAAATAGGTGCCCACCACCGAACTTCTGTGTTACGGTTGTTTTGTGGAATAGTATTTATCGCAACGGGGATCCAGATTACCGTAAAAATTTTTGGATATGAGGACACGCCTGCTTCGAGAAACATCCTGCCAAGAATTTGCGGGCGCCTTATATTTGCATATAACATGGGAACTTTGTATTGATTTTTTTACCGTAGTTATATTTGTTAAAGCTATATTCCGTATGACAGAGTAGATATAAACATCTGAACGTATTTATTTATCCAACCTCCACCTTAAGTAGGTGTACTTAGTCATGTAGACATGTACTCGCAAATTCGGGTACTATGTACATCAATGCACATTTAATGGTCTGTTTATAAACATGATATTAAATACCATGCCTCAAACTGAATCGTGTTACGGTATACTATGATATTTCATTATATTTTTAAATAACTTTAATCCATTTGGATCTGAGGTGTGTCTAAATTTCCAACCGTTTCTTTTGTGTACTTGTTTGATTTTCCGTTTTTTATTTTACGGTGCGACTTATTTTTTAGAAGGCACTATTCCAAGGACTACGGTGAGTAATCCAGGGGTGGTAAATACATGCAAATGAGTATCTCTGCAAAATTCTCAACGTGTTTTGAACCAACACAGCGCTTCTGCTGGCGAGGAAGTGATGCTTGACCGAGGGACCATCGAACGCACAACAAGCTATGCAGCTAACCGCTATTTTCGGAACAGGGAGGAATGTGGGTGGGTGCATTAGTCACTGAATAACGAGCAGTCAGAGGGCGCGGGTGAAGGGTGGACCCAATCCCCGACACGGCGGCTAAATTTGGAAATGGCGTTTGTGGACAAGGAGGGAGAGGGGGAGGCCGGGAGGGGGATGAAGACTTCCGAGACAAAGCCCTTCTGAGAAATGCGACATTCTTCGCATGACGTTCTAATTCAACAAGCGCCGGAGGAACGAAGGACTAGCCCCCTTACCTCACGGAGGATTGGGTACCGGCTGAGGGCATCAACTGATGGCACAGCAGAACCTCTGACCTGAAGGGCCTAAAGTTCGTGTCCCGGCGGTGGCAGGTTTTTCGTCTCTAGTTGGATAGCTAAATCGAATTCAGGCGCTGTCTCGAGGAGAATTCTAGCGGCCGGCTGCTGTTATCGGGAGTATTCTGTGTTTTCTCCGATCAACGCCAGGCGAATGCCGGAGCAGTACCCTAACAAACGGGCCACGGACAGCATGATGTTTCTTTCCGGTTCATTGGTCTCTCTTCACACATGCACCACACTATCACCTATGTTGGGAGATCAGTCGGAATTTAGAACTTGTTCTGGCTGGAGCGGTGTTTCGCTTGCGGGAAATACCTGGTTGAGGAAAAGCCCGTAAGCCGAAGTCGCTACCTGGTTTCCCTATTCAACTAGGGAATAACTCCGAACCCTCCAGAAACAAAAAAATGCACAACCCTTGCGATACTAATCTTCTTAACTCCAGAAACACACGAAATAAGCAACCAACCGGAGGTTTGGGAGGGCGGAGTGGCCGACATGCCGCTGGGGGCGACCGGGAATTGCCAGGTGCTGGACGGGAGAGGGGGGATGGTGAAAGGGAAATTGCGAAGGTAGTGGGCGTACGGGAAATACCAAACCACGAGACTGAGTGATGGCGTGCAGACACACACTCCTACACGAACGGGTTGATGGACAGATAAAATGTGTATTTTAGGAGGCATTTTTTTATTATGTTTTAATTAATTAATGGGATCGGTGACATTTGCAGGTTGAATCCAGTGTGTGCGTACAATTCCTATAGAATTGCTACGTTAAACACTTGTAGTAATACTTTCGTTTCGCTGTTCAGAGTAATTTGCTTTAGAAATTTAAATATAATGCGGTTACATATTCCCTGCATTTTGGCACTCAGGTGGCTTGTTGTACGTTTAGTCTGATGGTTTCAATATTTAGGGCATATGAAAAAAAGGTTCAACTGAATAGACAACATCGCATCTGTCGCATGTGCTGCAGTATTAGTTGGTGATTTGTAGTTGTCTCGCGTGTTGAATTTGTGTGGCCTTATTCTTGTCTACCTCATTAGAAGTACTCTGCGTTCTCGCCCTCTGCAAATCGTGACAAGCTGGCTTTGGCAGTCACGAAAAATCTCTATTTCTTGAATATCAGTTCCTTAATTTATCCAATTTGCTCTACATTTTATTCCATCATATTACTGTCCAGATGCGCTAGGCTTGTTTTTTCCTTCTTATTGCACGTACAGGCTTTTTGTTTTACAGTAGCCCTTTGTAAGAGCCGTACATTTTAGGGTATTGCCTTACGCTGTAAGTTGCTGAAGGGCGTATAGTGTTTCTAGCTGAAATAACAATTCTAACGTAAACCTAAAAGCGAAAAATTTAACAGTATGCTCTTCGGTGTGCATAATTTAAACTTTTTTTGTTTTCCTATTGCTAAGAACTTTGTTTTGAAGATTAGTATATAATCTTTTTTTTTCATTCATGGAACATTCATGCTTTGCTTACATTAGTATTTATTGAACATATTCACTCCACGAAAGTCCGTCTGAAGAGTAGATGGTTGCCTCCTGTAGTGTCCAAGCGCGGTTCTCTGATAAAGCTGGTTAAAGGCATTTTCAATTTTTGTAAGCAATGGATAAACAATATTATCGATTCAATACCTTCACTTATAAACCTTTTGTGTCTAAAAATCCACCTGATGACATTATTTTTCCATGCATTTATGAATACATCATGGTCATCAACATTCACAGTATAAATTATTTCTACACGATAATCACAATTTTTACTTTTGTGTCATGGGCTTTAACAACATGGAGTGATGGAGAACATTAGATAATGCTAATGATTATAGAACAATATTGGAGTGAAGTAAATGGAATTTACGAATAGTACTCAGCAGAACGCCGAGAGAACGTGGTAGTACCCTTGTTTCCAGAAATGTCACGAGAACCTAGCAAGCTGTTTCCTGTGATTGAATGTGTTCAGTATGAAATTGACTCCGGTACATGGGAGAGAAAAATGAAGGGTTAGGCGAAGCAACGTAGAAAAAGGGGGGCGACTGTGGATAGAACTGGGCGAGAGATCGGGAAACGGAACAGATGGAGCAGGACGCAACGCGAAAAACTAAATTGAAACTATCAGCATTAGTAGTGAACATTAGTACATATAGAAACATTAATAAAATACCTTTAAGCTTTATTTTCAGACTGTTTATTCGTTATTTGTAAATTTTCCAATACAAATTGACAGCAGCATGTTGATTACGTATTACCTGAAATGAATTCAAGTTAATTTTTAAATACTTTTTAATGATTTTTTAAATACTTTTTTAATGATTTTTAAATACTTTTTAATGCTTTTTTAAATACTTTTTAATGATTTTTTAAATATTTTTAATAATTTTTAAATACCTTTTTAATAATTTTTTAAATAATTTTTTGAATATTTTTTTAAAAATTAAAAAAAAAATTTTTTTTTAAATTAAAATTGAATATTTCCTTATGCCGCCCTTGACTGTGGCGCGGCAGGGTTGGGCGGGGCGCGGCGGAGCGGAGCAGGACGGAACGGACACGGCGGCGGCGGCGGCGGCGGCGCCTCGAGGCCGCGGCGGCGAAAAGCCACGCCCAAGACCGGTCGCCACCTCCCCCGCGCCCTTCCCCCCTTCCCCCTGCCCCGCGTGCTCCGGCCTTGGTCGCGCGCATTCCGCGGGCGACGGGCGACAACGCGGGTGGCGTGGGGCGGCGAAGGCGGCGGCGGGCGACGTGAGGTAGCGGGCACAGCGTGGGGTGGCATGGCGTGATGTGGCGTAGTCTGGAATAGCACGGTGGCCACCTTCTAGGAGAAGTCGAAAGCCGGAAAAAATAAGAGAACTTCCTTGCTTTTGCAAAGTAAGAGAAAAATCAGGGAATGTCATTGTTCTGGAAACGTCAGAGAAAAAAATCAGGGAATTTGTAGAAGAATCGTTACACGTCAGGAAAAATTTTGAGAGGTTTATAAAACTAGTTATTGTTCCGTAAAAATATTAGTACAGCGTTATTTCTTACGCCAACCTGGATGGCCGAGATGACTAAGTCCGACCGAGCGCTACGATTCAAGGGGTCCCGGGTTCGACCTGGAGCATGGTTGTTTGTCCCTGTTCTCTTGTGTATATGTTGTCACGGAAGGCCTCGTGGTCTGCTGACCCCAGATCAAAGGAGCCCGCAAGTGTGTTAGTGTGTGTTATAATGTGTGGTCGAATATGCGTTCCATCGGCACGTGAAGGATAAACGGTCGTCGGTTGATTAAAAGTATCGGAAAGAAGTTATTTCTTGCAATTTTTTAAATCCAGCCCTCTCAGCTGGAACGTGGGATCCGCCGCCGAACTATACGTTGACTAGCTGTTTGTATTCGTTCTCCACTAATCTCCCGCATCACTCCAGCGAGGACAAGTTCTAAGCTCCGTCTAGTGTGGTAGTGTAGTGCATATAAATGTGCCTCAGTAAGAGATGAGGCTGGACAGAGAAGAGGATCACGGACTGCGCGCGATCTTTCTTTATTCTGCCATGTTCTATCCTCACCCCTTACTTACTCGCATTGGGGCGGTGCCTCGCTGGTGGGAGATACAAGCTTGGAGGAAAACCCACCAGACCTGCTTGTAGATAGACACCGGATCTCTCTAACCAGTGGGGGAACACCATCGCTATCTCCCACGATAAAACACGCACTACACTAATGGTAGATTGCCCGCTTATTGAGTTACTGTTCCGACACTCCCGTATGTTGATCGGTGGATGTCTTGGTTTGATGTGTGATATGGCGACGGCCTTCGAGGCAGGGGGAGCAGCGGATTGCGTAGAGTCTGGAGACATTCGTCTGGAGACATTCGTCTGGAGACATTCGTCTGGAGACATTCGTCTGGAGACATGCGTCAGGAGACATGCGTCGGGAGACATGGTCGGGAGATATTCTGTTCGGGAACATGCGTCGCTGAGACATTTGCGGTCTTGGAGCCAATGTCTCCACAGCGCGTTTGCCCACCTCCGGCCTCGACCGCACATAACGGACCACTGCT
>BOPP01000216.1:868501-906493 GCA_017312745.1 Gryllus bimaculatus
TGTGGCGTTCCGGCGCTCCTCCTCCTCGCCTCCTCCGATCCCCCGCCCGCCCCGCTCGTCCACGCCCCCACCACGCACCCGCGCTACTGCGCACGCCGCGGGGCTGTCCCGCTTCATCCACCGCATCCAGCTATTCGCTAGCTCTCTATGCGAGCCTCGAATGGCTCCCGACTTTTGCGCCTGGCTCGATCCCGACCTGCTCAGAGGCGCTCGTGGCTTGTTTCCGACCCGTAAGAAGGCATATCGCTTCCGACTTCCGTTCTCGCATCCTCCGTTCCAAATCTGGCTCGCTCCAGACCGTTCCAAAATTATCGTGACTCCCCTCCAGACCGTTCCGACACTCTCGTGACTCCTCAGACGCGTTCCCGACACTCTGTGATGCTCCAACACACTCCCAACACTCTCGTGACTCGCTCCCTACCCGTTCTCGATACTTTGCGACTCACTCCCGAGCCTCTCGCTTCCAGCCCGTTCCCGTCCCGCTGCCAACCTCCGTGCAACCCGCTCCCGATCCCCTCGAGAACCGTTGTCGACTCGCTTCCAAACGGTTCCCAACTCGCCCCCGAACCTTCCTCGTGTCCCTTCGTTACCGACTCTTCTGACTAGCTACCGACTGGATCTCAACACGTTCGCAACTCGTCCCCAACTAGCCCTCAACTATCTTCTACCTAGCTCTCGACCCCCCCCCCCCAACCCCAAGGCACTCCCAAGCCAGTCTCGATTCCGCCTACTCCCACTTCCACCCACTTTCCCAGCCCTTTCCCGGTTCCCCCCGCCGTCGCCGCCTTCCTTCCCGTCTGCACGCCTACACGGCGGCGCGGATTGTAAATTGGAGAGCGCGCGCGCGGGCGCTCCCGGGGAGGGATAGTGAATACACGCGAAACTTTCTAACAATCACCGGACATCGCCTCTGCTACAATCACTCGCATTTTTGTAATGGTTGGGTTTTTATAACCTTTCACCTCTGCCTAATAAATCAAAAGGAAAGTAATTGAAACACCTTCAAATGTTTATCGATTGAAGCGTAACGTTTCGCGAGAAAGGAGTAACTGATGGTGTTTGTTAATCTTGCCAACGAAATTGTACGATTGTGAGAAGCAAAGGAGTTTGTTGTATAGCCACGGTTCAATTCCTCGTCCAAAGTAATTTAATAGATCCAAAAATCAATATCCAGAGAGATAAAAAACGTTCTTCCCGTACGAATTGTGAATTAGTAAGCACGCCAAATTGTAACGGAATTCTGAATACTTTATTTTCGATATTAATAATAGCCATTTGTGTACCGAGGGCGTTGTAACGATTATAATGATAGAGCGGTGATAAAAATGGCCCGATGACTTATCCCCGAGCCATTTTTGTTGCCTCAAATCATTAGAACTAGTTAACACCCGTAGTACATACATGAATTTATTTTTTACCTCATTTCATTGATTAAGATTTACTTATTTACTAATGAACTAGATGTTAACTTGACTCGCTTTTTATTTTCATATTCTCCTCCCATAATTCCTTTTCATAATTATCTCCATAAGAGAACATGTAGCACCATTCAACTGCTTTCATATTTCCCTCATAACCACAATCCTTTCGATCCAGGTACGTTAAGCAGTGTATACCCAGCTCGGTATCGAAGGCAAAAACAAGCTACGACGTTTCAGTAAAAAAATAAATACTTTTTGTGCAACTTTCTCTACCGAGAGACATGTATGAGGGATAACACGCCGACATTCCACCGCTCGATGGTGACGTAGTCGATATCCGTTGGCAAACATCCGCCTGTTCGATCTTCGAAAGGCCAGGGTAGCGGATGCAAAGAACGCACAACATCGCCGCTGCGTTGACGTAATACGACGATTGCCGCGCAATTACGAATCGGCCCGGGAATTAGGTTGTAAGATATCCGTTCGTTTCACGAGAAAGCGAAGCAGTTGTTGGTTGCAACAGACAATTATGAACCTGTTGAAAGAATGGTTCTACAAATGAAGGAGAGGAGGAACGGGAAGGGGAAATTAAAATTCTTGGAGAAAATAAGGCAGTGAAGTGCTAACTTAGTTACATGAATGAAAAGCTTGATGCGTAAAATTCTTGAGCTTTAAGGATTGTAATATAATTGAAACTTTATTCAAGTGTAAATGAATATGAAATGTAGTCAACTAGTTTCCCAACAATGTTTTTCAAACTCTATTTTAAAAATTTTTTTCGGTCCGTTATTTACAAATATTTATCCGTATTTATTTATTTATTTATTTTTTTTTTTTTCATCCTGGTTGGACAGAATGCCTACTTATATCTTGTCTCCCGCAACTCGATGCTCAGTGAGCAGGCTTCTTATATCTTAGTGTTAACGGTATCATGAATATGAAGTGTGTTACCCGTCCTTCAAGCTCCAGTGAATGACATAGTTGAAGAGCAAAATCAGATAATATAGACGCCTCTCTTCTATCATGTAGTTACCTTATAATCCTTCTTTTCATTTGTTCTGAAAGTAAATTGCGACATGTATAAACTTCGTATTACACTCCATCTATTGACTAATATGACAGAAACGAACTCTGTTGACGGGTTGGATGGCAAGAATACATTTAACCCTTCCAAGTTTCTCATGCTTCAGTCCAACATTTGAGGTTTGTCTCTCTCAAGTGCACTTTGCCGACTGGACGATGACAGGACAGGTGAGTCGTACTTAGACGATGCTGTAGGTACATAAAATATATTTGATGCAACCTATTGTAAAGTACCCATCCGGCGTAATGTCCGTTAGTCATTCTAACGTTGTTTGTGATGTGCATCTGTTATAATAAAATGACGAAAAAGCGGTCTTGAAGATTGGTTGTACCAACGAAAGACATTTCCCTGTAATTATAGTTTTGAATGTGATTAAATATGCAGATAGTGACAAAGGTATCTTGTGAACAATGAAGAATCGGTAAACAGAGTCATTTAATTTTTGAATTTACGATAGCCTCCCCTTTTCGTTCGTGTTTTTAACTGTGGTTGTGAGGTCATTGGTCATAAACGTCTATGCAGAGGAATAAGGTAAATACTCTGAAATTACCAATGGCAGATTAGAGACGTGATCTTTATTCTACGAGGGACTTTTTAAAATAAGGGAACATCGATAGCTCAAACTTCGAAAACTCGAATACCTTAATCCTTCATCTTTCGTACCTTCTTCTTTTGTGTACATTGAAATTCAGCAAATTAAACCGTATCTCGGATTTGAACATACAGAAATCCAGTGTTCAGTTTATAATAAGAAACTGATACCTCCTTACAAAAATAACAATAACAACAAATAGGCGGTGGTAGCGTAATAGCTAGAGCATACGCCTCCCATCGCTGGGGCCCGGATTCGATTCCTGAACATTCTTTGTTGAATGTGCTGTGGACAAAGCGGGTTGGCGGCAGCTTTTCTCGATATCTTGCCGTTTCCACTGGCCCCCATGCCACCATTGCTCCATCATCATTCACCTCATCGTTATTACCTCTACCATCTGCTTGTACGACCATCATTCGTGGGCTTATATGACCTTAGTAGTTAATGGCGCCCCTAAAATCGAATAAATACAATCAAAAAGGTCGTTCGGTTTTGAACAGGCGGTAATTCACTGGCAGTTTATTATATTAGGAAAGTGACGCTCCTCCAGCTACAACAACAACAACAACAACAACAACAGCAACAAATGAGTAGCCTGAACTTTCCCATCATACTGCAACATCCTCCATATTTATTTTTTTGCGCAAGCGAGGCGAGGCGGGGCGGGGCGGGGTGGGGCGATTAATATGCAAATGCCGCGGTCCACCAAGATGCGAGCGTGTGCGCGTGGCGCAACGGCCTCCGCCCGGGCGGAGAGATAAGGCGGAGAGGCGCAGCGGAATGGTTACGCTCTGACGAACGATCGGGGCCGGGCCCACGCGGCCCCGAGGGAGGCGAAGGGAAAGTGAGAGAGATAGATTGAAAGGTGGGAGGCAAGAGTACGGGGGGGAAAAGATGTTCTATTGTTTGATGGAAATTGTTTATATAAAGTTTAAACGTCATTTGTTATGAAAAGAGAAGATGACACTTTAGCAATTGATCTATATTGATATATGTTGAAAAAGAAATATGTTGAATGTCGAGAAATGGTATAAAGAAAAATCGCAAAGTGGAATCATTTATTTTATGCTGAAATAAATATAGTTGTGTTTAAAGAGAATGAAGACGGAGATTTATCAAAAAGGAAAAAAAAAACTAGAATAAAAAGGCTGAGTTAATATTTATTTATAATATACGAGTACAAACCAACAAAAGCGGGATAAACACGTAGACCAGCTGAGGACGGCTCAATGGCAACGCCGTTGTCGCTGCACCATTGTTGGCCGAAGGGTCGCACAGTTCGAATCTCGACAGTGGAAGATTTTCCTCGTTGAACTACGTAGCTAGTAGGTCCAAAACGCTGGCTGGTGAAGAAAACTGACGGCCAGCTGCTCTTACAAGTAGTTTCTCCGATTAATTCCATACGAAAAACGAAGCAGTGTCCGAACAAATGGACCATAGCCGCGCGCGATCTTTCTCATCATTGTTCCCTCCTCCACACTGTCACACCCACCCTCCGACTCATACATACACACACACACACACACACATTTACATGCACTGAACTAATTCAATGTTGCGTGGACAACCGGGGGACGGTTTAGGCTCTCTGGCAAACTCCATGCACGTCGACATGTTGGAAGGCGCAGGGTATCACGTTCCACCTCCTGCATTATAACATGCACTACACGTACGGGACTAATAATCCACGTAGTTAGCTCGCCCGTTAACAATAAATACTCATTCTCACACTTCAGCGATGGGTACAAGGTTTAGGGACTGGTATTACAAGAAATATAATTTATGTATGTGTCTACTTGGCATTATAGGGACGAATTAATCCAAGTTTGCCAGCTAGCGGGTGTCTACGTGGCATTATAGGGACGAATTAATCCAAGTTTGCCAGCTAGCGGGTGTCTACTTGGCATTATAGGGACGAATTAATCCAAGTTTGCCAGCTAGCGGAGTTCCCAGGTCTGGGCCCAGTTTTTATTCATTATCCGCGCGCTTGGGTGTAAGGAAAACACGGCAAACATGACGTATTCCAGACTAGCATACTTGGCCAGCCTGGGTTTTATTTTCGTCACACATCTGTAGAAGCTGAGACGATTGTAATGAGAAGCTACATATCTATTTTTGCCCCGACCGTTACTCGAACCCGGGATCGCACCACAAAAAAAATCTTGCTGCTCATGACCCACCGTAGGAGCACAGTGAAGATAATATTAATATTAATTTTTTTAATGAAGAAACAAGAGGAGTAAATTATGAGGAGGTGCGCGGGAGCCGTGGAGCCGCTCTCTCACGCGACCGCCCGGCGTCCGCCCCGCCCCCGCAATTTCCTCCGCTGCGCAACGCCCACGCGCGGCCGCGCGCGCGCGCTTCCTCGTGTTGGGCCACTGCGTTCCCCCCATCCCCACTCCTGCCTCTCCACCCCCGCGCACTGCTACTGGCGGCGGCGGGCGGTCTCGCACTGTCGCTCGCGCACTGACCCCTCTCGTATCAGCGGTCGCTAACCGTAGGGTGCTTTAGTGAGAGTACCCTTCGATTAGGGTGCCGATATTGGCAGGATTTTGGACTCTAGCGACGTGTTTACGTCGAATTCAGATGTCTGGCGGAGAATTCTAGTGGCCAGTTTCTCTGATCGGTAGTTTCCGTGGTTTCTCCGATCAACGCCAGGCGACTGCCGGAGCAGTACCCCGACAAACGAGCTACAGACCGCGCGTGATCTTTCCTTCATTACCCTTGTCCATCCTCACCCCTTTCGCACAATTACACTAACATGCACTACTGTACCAGACATGCCGGGAGACCGGTCGTGGGCGTAGGGCTTGTCCCGGCTGGGAAGGTGCCCCGCGCTGGTAGGAGATATTTGGTTGGGGAAACTCCCACCAGCCGTTTGGTAGGTCGGCGCCGGATCTCACCATCCAGCGTGCGAACATCACCGCCACCTTCCGCGAGAAAAACACATCACATTTACGGGACTAGTGTCCTTGCCAATTGACGCGCCCGGAATCGCTTAATCGGTGAATCAATATGCTTCGTAATCCAGGACGTCCTACGTTGGCGGAATTTCGACACCGGCTACGTCCGATAATCGGGAAATGCCCCTGCCTAGATGCGAAATCTAGAGGCTTGCAGCTCTGATCGTTGCTCCAAGTCGGGAGTTCAAGCTGGGTCGGACGATGTCTCTGCCTGCATAAAGAATTCTAAGAGGCAGGTGTCTTTGATTGGTAGCTCCCGTGGTTTCCTGGAGTCAATGCCAGGCGGAAGTCGGAACGAGCGTGAAACAGACCAGTTTCAGCCTTGGCATGATATTCGCGAGGTCGTTGTGCAGCCTGAATCTTTCCAGATCAGAGATGTAATAGGCACCGGCGAGAAGGCTAGACTTGAGAACAGGATGAAGACGGAAAGGATCGCAAGATGGCCGTGGCCCGTTGTTTCAGGTGATGTAAGCAGAACTGATGGGAAGGAATCTTGTAGCAGACCTAAAGTTATCAACTTTAGGCATCGTCTAAATAGCACGTGTCAAATATCTGCAGCTACTGGAACTCGATACTTGGGCCTCGTGGTATACGAAGATTTTGTGATTAGCAACTTCGTGCGCTCACATTCATTTATTTATGTCAAAAACAGTTAAAAACTGTGTGTGACGTGCTATGGGGAGAAGTTAATTTGACGTTACATTTATGTCCAGAAGCAAAACAAGTAATAATGAAATTTAATGAGTGCTAATAATGAGATTTCACAGACTCAGCACTCTGAGCTTGCTCTTCTGCCTGGCAACTTTCAAAACGTTTATAGAAATAAACAACAATTATATTAATGGGAAAACATTAATATCGACAGCTTGCAAGCAAAAAACCCATCATGTCAAGAGAAGAAGTATTGAGAAATCTTAACTGTTAATGTGTGTCAATCATAATACTTAAGAAATTCGTGTGCTGACATTTCGGAAATTGTTATCATTTCCCCCTCATTAGGGTACGCTACAGCATTGTTGGGGCTGGAACCTGGAATCCCCTGGGTGAATGAAGTTGCTCATGAAACTACCGTTACCGCAAACTTAACTGTTGATGTGTGTCAATCACAATATTTTAGAAATTAGCTTGCTGACATTTCGAAAATTATTGTTTTACCCTCATCAGGGTACGCTAAAGCATTGTTGGAGTTAAAACCTGGGAGTGAAGTTGCTCATGCAAGTACCATTATCGCATGCACATGTTATTTCCTCCACTTTCCTGCAGAAGTCCATTCCATTTTAGTGACGAAATTCGTTTCGGCGAATAACAACCCGGGAGCGGGGGTGGGGGTGGGGGGGCTCGCTCGCACCCTTTAGCAAGAGTCTGTTTCCCTGTGAGCGCGCTGGACCGCCAGTTCCCAGCTCGATAGCCCCGGCAGTACGTCATGACGCTGCAGTCGCCTCGAAGCGCCGACTAAGCAGGGACTCGGACGGCTCCGCGCTGCTCTCGTCCGAAGGCCGTTCCCACTTGGGAAACGCGTCACACCCCTAGGTGTTGCTGTTTATCACTCACTCACTGACACCGTAGGGTAAAGATGCGTTGGAGCTGATGACACGAAGTATGAATAAGAAACATTAACATTGATGATGGTGGTTGATGTACGTTTGGCTTTTATGTTGGTGTTTTTCCCTTTTGTTGTGTGAATTGGACATTGGGGTATTCTCTAGATACCTTTACTGTTTGTTTGTTTTTTAAACTTTCATAATCTTTATTTGTGCTAACTGCTCGAAGCTGTTGGCGAAGTATATAGTTGCAAAGCGTAAGTTTGAATTTTTGAGGTTGACTAATATACCTCTCTGTGCTGTATCTCGAAATGCATTAGTGTCACTTACAAGTATTTCATGCTCACTCCTTCATTCTATTCGTGATTTTTTACAATTTATAATAAATCGATAAATGTAAGAAACAAATATGTCTCCTTTTTCTCAAGTATTTCTTAGCTGAAGAAGTTATGACAAACAAGATGCTTCTATAAAGATTTACTTTTCCCCGTTACTTTTCACTGTCATTAACAATACTGAATGAAGTAATAAAATCGTGTGATGTTAAATAATAATGAAAATGATTTGTCAATAATAGTGACTGCTCACTGCGACGGGAAAAGCTTTCTGAAAAAATAAACACTTACAGCAAAACAGCGCCTCATACGTATTACTATAATGTTTATAGAAAAATTTGTGTAAATACTGCATTGCACTGACCATACATGATTTTACATTATGATATATTAATCAAGCTTGTTTATACAATATGTTGGAGGAAGGGAGTTATTTCGGATCGCTTATCAGAAGGTCACTCGTTACAAGGAGGATACAGATAAATCGAGCAGAGGCTGTTTGTGCACGTTTCTTAAGAATAGCAAAAACGTCAAATGCCCGATCTACGCAAGTGAATCGTAAACAAATTAGATTAAGTGTCAAATTGCGATGCGATAAGTGAGAGACGTTTCGGTTGGTTTGTATCTCCACTTGAGATTCTGCCAGCCCACGGCGTAAGATGCATTTACATCTGCCCTCATTGTGACCCTTGCACGTGTGTGTTATAACTCGCGTGACTTTAGCAGTCGAGGAGAGGTACCTACTGACCTGTTTGTCTACGTCGAAGGAACGACTTTAGATAACAGTTTGAAGGAGGAACTCCTCCGAAGTTACAGGGCTTCTTTAGAAAAGTTATCTTCTGGCTGCAGGAGCGCTGTGATAATTGTGCGATTTGTGCTAAAGAAAAGGTAATTCTGAGTGTTTCTCCTCGGAGTGATTTTGATCGTTTTCGTGCTCTCAAAGTTTGAAAGTGGATATAAATAATTTTTCTCAAAGCTAACAATTCAAAAATTTTACATTTTCACCTAAACTCCAAAAAAATAATTTCTTTTGTCATAACTTTTAAATTAAAAAACAATATGTAAGAACTTTCCCCTTCCCTTCCCCTGAGATAACGCCGCTGAAATCGAGTTTGTATTTCAGTACCTTTAGGAGAAATTCTTATTAACGCGTGGACAATTCGTAAGGAAATTACAGAAATAATGCACCGCAATCGCCGAATCTGCCGTAGTAAATTGTGGAGAAGGCAATAAAATACCCCATAATGATCAATGTTTTTTATTTCTTTTTAATTCTTCCATAACATTAGTTCAGAGTGTTTCGATAGAGCATCAAGAACTGTAGATTGTGAAATAGCGTACCACGTTGACGCTAAAATCTTCGTGAACTGAGACTCGTTCGAGACAAAACAAACATATGTTGCCGTTGGTAATTAAAAATATATGAATTCCATTAATTCAAGTTTTTATAATATTATAAACACCATGAAAAGCAGTGGTCGTGGTTAGTTGCGTCATTTATGTAAACATTCAGTCATTTAGATGAGCCCGACACGAACATTACAGTCGGCGGTGAGACGCACTCACCCTGCGTTGTGCCAATCAGTGTTCCGGGAACCGTCAACCACCACCGCCTGCAAGTGGACGTACTAGCTTAATGTCCTCCTGTCGTCCTTGGCCGCGCATCTTCGTCAAGCGAATACGAGAGCCCGTGGACATCGCCCTGCTTCTGGGAACTGTCGGCTGTTAACTCACTTGTTAACCACCATGACCATTTCGAGCCGTCGTCGTTTGCTATCCTGCTAATGAAGTGCGCGCCTCATTGTGGCACCGGTTTCTGATCGTGGGAGTCCCAACACGCTCGCAGTACTCTCGGAGTTGAAGGGGAATCGCGGGTGAGCATAGAGGATGACATCACAAACGAATTTTTTTTTAATTCAGAGCGAGCGGCTGGTCAACGGGACTACGCTACCTAGCAAATTGGCCGCGAAAAAAATGAAGAGGATAAAAACCAAATCCAAAAATGAAGAGGTTCAAATCATGATGCGTCACGTCAGATCACGTCGCGTCAGATCACATCTTATCACATCATGAATGTGGAAGAAAGACTTCACAGTTCAGTGTGAAGTTGTGAGGTAGAGAGTGCTGTGAATGTTTATGCGGGGAAATTATACATTATTTTTGTAAAGTATTTTATTGTTGATCAATGTAGGCTTAATGAGTTGAAACTTAAGATATTCTGCCATTAAGTTTTCACAATTAATTTCCGAATTAATAATAAATATAACAATGCATTTAAACCTTTAGAATCAACATTCTGTTGTTCCATTCAACTTTCCACAAATGGAAAGATTTCATTGGTAAATGAAAACATTTTTTTCCCACAAATGTCACTACAAAACGAACTAAATGTGTTTTTTTAAATGTATAACAAAATCACTAGTTTTACTACTACGAAGAAGTTTTACTACTACTCGTAAGACAAACATATTGGAGGCGGGCGACAAAAATCTTATAAACTCTTGTAGGACGGGAATGCAGTAGACAAATAGAGCAAATCTGAAAATTTCCGTTGTTAATGTTCTCGAAATAGTTATTTCACAGTACATTCAAGCCAACTTCATGGAGGCTTCATTTACGAAAAGATGACCTTAAATGTGTTCATGAACTCTTGCTATCAGGGACTGGCAGCTGTATACATTGCGCTGATAAACAACCTTCCAGTTTTCCGGGTCAGAGACGCTGACGATTACAAAAAGAATGGAAAATTCATCATTTTAACGTATTACTGGAACTGAAAATATTTATTGAATTACAAATACGTGTGCAATTGAGCGGTGATTAGTTTGAACTCGTACTATATTTTTCTACATTCGAAGTAGTATATGATAGATTAAAACGAGTCCATTATCTTTGCCTTAGACATTTACATCAGAAAAGACCGAATCACACAGTGAGAATCAATGCCTTCTAATTCAAAACAATAAATAAAATAGTGTGATAGTGTGTCTGTGCCAGACTTCGTCCTACTTTCAAAAATGAATGAATTGCTTTCGTTTTGTATTAGAGATTATTATCTACTTTCAGATTTATTGTAATGGGAATAACAAAACGTATAAATGGTTATTTTAAATGTCTTCTAAAGTCTGAGCAAATAAATATTTTTATTCTTTAGAATGCACTAATGTACTGCCAGTTGTTAAGATTTACGAAAAAGTCCGATTGTAAAAATACGTCTCACAAAATATTATATCTTTTTTCCTTTTGCAGGAGTTCTGCTAGGCAAACTTTACGATTTGTATACATAACGATAGACAGTATGTGCATGGCATATAGAAAGCATTTTCAACCTGTGTAAACAGTGGAAACACGAGCACCGGAAGCAGTTTATCATTCGAGGGTGACTTCCCGTGAGAAGCAAACTGCAGTTGTTTAAACACGACCTCCACTGCTTTAATTTTCGAGGTAGCGTGTTCCATACATGCCTGAGGGATGCGTCAGGAATGGTCACTTTTCTAATATAAATAAATGCGTCAGTAATCATTATAATGAGACACACTCTGTAGAGATATCCAAATTTATGGAAAAACCTGCGGCGATTGTGAAAATATCCGTTAGTAATGACGTAATGATATTCTAGGGCTGGTAATTGGTAATGCGATCGTTAAACGTGACAGTTTTAGAAAGAAATGGTCGAAAAACTTGTTAATATTTTAATCGCTTTTCTTCAATATTCGATCTGTTAGCCTGTCAGAAAGCTGTGTCAACAAAGCAACGTGATGACATGAGACCCGCTCTGCAACAGACAAATACGGCTCACTAAAATGAGGTTGGTGCATTACTGCGTAGAAATGTCGTGGTAGTAAGATGGTAATTCTGACATACTGTAATATGAGGGATGATTCATGACTGGTTAAATGAAATACTAGGGTTTTTTCTGTCGCCATAAATGAACGATCAGGAAGTGAAAAATCATATCGTTGATGCCCAAGAAAAGTGACACACCTCCAAAATCCTCACGTTGCAGGATACCAGCATCAATCTGAGCAGATACTTTCATTATCGGACAAAGTCAATTTGTTTTACTCTAGTATGGTCTGTTTTGCTAATACAGGTATCCATGTACTTATTGGACAGTTTTAGAAGCAGATACATACTATTTTCTAAACACTTCGACACTTAACTAAACAAAGATTTGTTTGAAATTTTCATGTGCAGCGATCAAACATTTAACAGTGCATTATTACTCCCAGCTTCCTTACTTTCTTTTTAATTGAAATATGACCTCACCAACCCCTGTTCTACCGCAAACCACGCATTCCTTCAATGCAAAACAGTAGTAATTAACAATGTGACGTGGGCGGAAAAGAAATTTAATTTTCTGAAGGAGAGAAAATGCGTAACTGTAATCTCTGGATATTCGTGTTTGTCTTCCGCTGTGACCAGTTGCTTGCCGCGAGTACTTTCTCTTGCTCGACTAAGGTCAGATGTCTAATGTCCATTCACTTTTGTTATTTATTAAAACTCGTGACAATAAAGAAAAGCTTAACAACTAAACCAACATTGAATTTCATTTTATTTTTATCATGTCACTTGCGCTCTTAATTACCAGTGTTCCAATGGGCTTCAGCCCCCCTCTCCCCCCCCCCTGAAGCCAGGGATACGTATTCAAAAATATCCCAATAATTTTCTATACTAACGTAAGTCATGAAATAAATCAATTGTTAGCATTATAAATATTAATTATAAGTCAACAAATAAAAATACATTTTATATTCAGCATAAATGGAAAAATTGATAAGAAACATCCAGTCGACTGGGCAATTGTATCACTCAACCCCCCGGGAAAAAAAACTAGCTTCGCCTGTGTAAATTACGCTTTGTCAAAATGTTCATAATTGTCGTGCAGGCAGCTAACTAATATACTCATTAGACTATAATTGAGTAAATATTATTTGACTGATCAGTCTAGTCAATAACACTTCTACCCGACTTACTAAACCAGTTTTTCTTCTAGTAAGATGTGTTCATGACATTGAAATTAATACCTCTGAAGAGAATACCTGAAAATGAGGAATCGCCCAGAATCCGACGTTTAGGTAGGCGCCCTCATCATCCAACAGAGGAGGAACACCGCCAAATCTTGGGATGAAGTATTCACTACACTCACGGGACTAATGACCAAAGAAGTGAACGTGTCTGAAAACAATCAGCGTCAGATCCCAATTAGCAGCCGGAGAGGGGGACTTGGCACTTCCCCGGCTATAAAATACACTACACTTACGGGACTCATTACCTAATTACTTAGACTCGTCCAGAAACTATAAATACTCTCTCACTTTAAACCGACAGGAAAAAAAAGAGTCGGGAACTTCGCAGGCCACCGTACGTTTCGATCCCAGGGCGTTTCCCAATCGTGAAGAAAGCCGAGCGGCAAATGTCAACCACACTGCAGCAGCAGATGGCGTGCGCGAGGCCCCTCCATGACAAGGCGCCTAGGAACAAAAGGTGAAAAAAACTGCTGCTGCCGCCGCCGCGCCGCGCCGCTGGTGGCCCCTCGTAACCTTTATAGTGGTGCGCCCGACGACGAAAGCGCGCCAGAGGACGGCCCGGATGCGGGTCGTTCCGGAAATGCACACGCCGCCATTTTAATTCGTCCCGCCGCCGCCGCGGCGGGGAGCGCTGCGGGTGTGAAAGCTACCGAAGAGCTGGCGGCGCGGAGAGGCAATGAACTTGCTTTTGAACTGGGATTTTTATTTTATTTTATTTGTTTTTTATTTATTTATTTATTTTACGTTTTATTTACTGCTTGTTTGCTATCCGATTTTTAAAAAATTGAACATTCAGTAAATTGGTTCTTAATTATAAGCACAAGGATAGTAAACATTGCACAGTGTTTTTTCTTACATAATTAGTTTGATCGGAATTGTATGTCGAGGATGTGATGTCTCTTGAGTTGTTGAAGGTTGTACGAATAATTATCATCCAGAAGATTTATGGCCAGGACGTTTGGATGATGGTAGATAAAGCTGGAATATATTAAAAGGCGTGGCCCGTGAATATGGTCTTACATGCTCATTGATTACAGACACGGTCTTATTTTATTTGGCGTTATTTTATTTATAGAAATAGTCGATTGTGTTATTCTTCCAAGATTAACATAATTTTTTAATTGCCAATGGTTTATCTTTTATCAAACCTTCCTCAGGGCTGTAACAGTTAACATTTTTTAATGTTATGCAGTGATTTTATATTACTATGTGAAAGTCACGAGGAAGGCTTTATAAATCCAGAAACATTCGCAATTTAAAAAATTGACGTTCAACTTTGACCTAAGCTCAATAAAATATTCTCCACTTAAGAACAAAGAAAGGCAGTGTATTAACGAAGTGTAATATATTAACTAATTAGCTGCTATAAAAATATTTTAGATAATTTGAAAAGTAATATATATCTTTGTCGTTTTTGAGGGCAGAGTCCAAATAATTTCTCGGGAGTATTTTTTTGCTACTATTCTTTTTCTATGAAGTGCCTATTTGCCCAGACCAAAATGCAAAGCTATGGGTTCATGTGAAATTTTCTATTAAAAATTTGAGCGGGTTGCAAGACATGGCTATATACAATATTAAGGTTTATTTCGTTTTTTAAAATATTCTGAAATAGCGTTTGTGAACTTGGGAGGTATGCATCACGGAGTCATCTCTTGATTTACATCATTCATTACTATATTCATTCAGATTAATATTACTTCTTGCTGTGAACACTAATTGAATTAGGCTATTCGTTTGCTTGATGAACGTACATTTATTTATTGTACGTGTATCAGTTAGGCTTCGCTTGTATTAGTGAAAAAAGGTTTCTCAATGGGATTTTTCTCACAGACTTCTGTGCGATTTACAGAGATGGATTCGCGGCGGTTTAAAAATTGTTTTCAGATAAACGTGCGAAGATTCCCAGGAGTTATGTCATACATTTTTAAAGGGTAATATTTCAGGATAATGCCTTTTTGTTATCGAACGAAAACGTCACACCGAACTGCATTAATGTCGTAAATTCAGTTTGTCAAAAACGAATCGTGGAATATTTTTACTTCGTATGCTTTTCCGCCTTCTTCGATGAATTTAGAGAAAGTACCATATGGGCACGAATATATCGACGTTTATCTGTTTCATTGAGAGGAATAAACATCCACTGTGGTTACGTGTAAAGTACGAAAATGTAAACATTCGTTTGAACGTGCTTGGCAGTATGTGTGTCTCAGAAACCCACAAGACAATCAGATTTTCGCACGGCAGTGACCTAATTATGACTGACAATGTGTTATTATGATAACGAATTGTATTATTTGTACTTCGCTTAAGTAATGTTTTATGCTCTGAAATAAGACATCTTTGAAAACTAGAACCACAATACACTGTCGTGCATACTCATAGATAAGGTGGTTTAATGATGAAATATTCCGTGTTGTACCGTATGTTCTTTCTGAACTCTAGAACAAAAGGGAGTCCCCCGAGTAGTTAGACAATCGCATCATACCGTTCATGGCGTTTCCCACAAGCATTACGTTATAAGTATTCCCGACTACGGTATACAATTGGGTAGACTTTTTTTTGTGGTCAGTGAAGTTCCCACGAACGCACATAGGCGGGGGCGTTCAGTCCCTGCATCGGTGGGGTTCATCGGAATTATGCAAGCATCCTTGTTTGTAATTGAGGGGGGGGGGAGAGGGCGATAAGGAAGGCCCCAACACGCATGCTCCGATGCCCTTGTCCCCTTCTCGGAGAGGCTGAACGCCTCCATTGTTCTGGAGGAGAGCTTCTGAACCTCAACCCACTTACCTCCATACGCGCCACGGCGGGAGGGTGCGCGCCGGCGGGACGTCAACAGTGCACAAGTGCGCTTGGATTGCTTTCGTTCTTGTTTATTTATTTGTTATTTTTTTACAGAGATCAGTATAATTAAGACTGCAAGTGTACTAAAGGCTTTCTTGCCGGCCTGTCGCTAAGGCTGAAGGACCGATGTTGCCTCGGCTGGAAGGGTTGCGGTTTCGTATCCCGCCTCGGGCATGGTGTGTTAGACTTGCCCATACGTGTTGAATTGAATTAATGCCTTATTTTACGTGGCGAGACTCGGGCCATCAGACCTGCTCTTCCGTCTGACCACGTGTTCTTCATACAGTTCTCCCTACTGTTAAAACATTTACAATGTTGCTAAATGACCAAGTTGTTGAAAAGCGCCCCTTCAAAAAAATGGCGTCCTTACTAAATTGCCTAAAATTATAATACAAACTGATTTTGAGGAAATATTCCGTAAACATTCCGTAAACTACAAACAATCTAGATCGGAAAGTGTGACTACAAACGCCTGATATGGAAATCTATTTTCAATTCTGGTTATGTGAGGGTGGCTCGGAGTCTGATGTTGGCTAAGTGTGGAATTTGAGATACAGGACGATACATCTGGGTGGAATGATATGTTCGGTGTTGTGGGTGGGGACGGCATGAATGGTAGGGCTGACCCGGGGAATGAAGAATTTTCGTATGCTGTCCCGTGAACATCTCGGGACTGTCGATAAAGCTTTGTGTTATGTTCCGAGCATTATACGATTATTACGACATTTGGCTTAAACGAATGATTTTCGCAATCGGGAAATTCAAGTTGTTTAGAAGTATTAATAATTCGCTACTGTTTGTCATATGTAGCAGTCTCTCATAATAGTTTACCCGGATCATTTTTATGTAACTTTCTTTTCCCTTTCGCTTTTTCTGACTGAGATACCCTCTATTCCCCAATGGTATTTTACCTCAGTGTTTTACCTCGCACGCTCCCAGGAGAGATAAGAAAACCTCTCACCATGGGGTGTGGTCAGCCATACACTTAGTAAGGTCTTACGAATATTTAGAGATGTGGACACTTTATTGAAAGAAGTGTTGAATTCAAATGTAATATTCATTTATTTTTCTTTGAATTTAATTGTAAGACCAAGAAATACGTGTACGTACACAAAGTAGTTCTACGCAATGATGACACCTTAATTTTCGGACCGCAATCTGAGTGAAAATTCCTGCTTGAAACAATTAGGTCAGTAGAACGTTTAACCCTCAACGCACTGTTCGCCTTCAACAGTCACATCCAAGCCCAGTGCGGAATTCGAATTCACGACCCTTAGTACTGCCTCTTGAGTCGGATATTGTATTCATTTTGCCCATCTAAGCCGACGCATTTTTTTCTTCTTAATTTACTTTCTAATGGAATATTTTAAAGCAAAAGTAATGTTCTAATTACTCTGAATACTTATAAAAATTTACGAGAACGTTTTCAATATGGATGTTCATTTGCTTGAAAGGTAACTGCATGTGACGTAGTATTGGTGAGAATTGCAATCTGTACAAGTTTTCTTGAACTCTGGAATCCTACTTCCCCTCTTTTACTACGTATATGAAGTACGATAAGAGATAGCAGCGATTTTTTGGCAAAATTTTATTACAAGTGATATTCGCTCGCGTGCAATAAACCGTTTGATTCGGCATTCTAGAAATAATGTAAACTCAGTATTAGATCTTTTTGTCGTTACACACTAATTTGAAAAAAATGTGTTAATACATTGTCTTATGAATGTAAACTGTGCATGCTCTTCTTAGATACCTTCGATGTGTTCTGACAAAAATTGTTTGTTTCAGGTAAGCGGTCGTCTCCTTCACCACTGTGGCTGGCCTCGCAGTTGCACGTTGAAATGGGCCCCGCCCGGTAACGTAGTTATTCCAAGTAACTCTCTTTTCCCTCCTTTCATTGTTTTGTAGATTTATTGTTTCTTTGTTGCATCTTCGTAGGTAACTACCTATTCTGAATTATAATCTGATTACACGCAAACACTGTTCACTAGCAATTGTAGGACAGTTATTCATAAAATTTAGATTTTTTTTTACTTTATCCCCTTCAATAGCAACTCGTAACTCTTCAAAATGCCCCCCTCCCCTTCTTCTGAAATTAAGATTTTCGTATCTCCCTATTTGATTTCAGATTTTTCCCTTTCTGAGCTAAATCGAAGTAACTTCATTAAAAACGGAGTGAACTTCTATGCAAACATTTGCATTCAAGATCACTGAAACGAGCTGCATTTTTGATTAATTTCGTCAATTATTTAGTTTGGTTGTAAACAATACTAATTGTATAAATAATACAGTAAGTATTACAAAACTTTTAATGTCAACATCTAATTTCAATTATATTTTCAATTTGTAATGTAACATTTTAATTTAGTTAATACAAATACATTAATTGTAAAGAATATTTCTAGAACCCCCTCTTGCCCCTAACTATTTTTCGTCATAGTTGCAGTACCTCCTCTCTATTCTAAAAGTGAACGTAAAGGCTCCTGTTCACTTTTACCCCAATAGGTGTAAATAAAGACACCAACCATAGTCTCGGACGCTGGGAATTCCACGCGTAACCGCGTCTGCCGCTCTCTCCGGCGATTATTCTCTCTGACCTTGGAGCACGACGCCGAGAGCGCGGCCGACCGGCAGTGACCCGTGGCCGTGAGGCATTTTCTCTGTCTCCGCGAGGTCGGAGGTCAGCGGGGGGCAGAGCGCGTGGAGAAATTGACTGGTGGATGAAAATGATCCTTTCTCTCGCTGTTTGGCGCCACGTGATATCCGTATAGATGGCCCTTTCTTTTTTCTTTCCTTACTGTCCAGTGAAGAGGCTATACTTTTCCCTTTCAGTTCTTCAGCTTTCATTGTTCATATGTTTGGTTACTAACTTCTCTTCGTTTCGGAACTGCATTTTATAAGTGACACCCACTACCTAGTTTTATTGTGGAAAAGAAATGTATTTCAAGCGGATGTGAATTTAACCATTCAATTCCTTAAAAGTACCGACAGGACATTTAAACATCACCGGTATGTCTTAGTTATCTGACCATAAAAAATGTTTTGAAACAACATTTCACGGTGTATTTATTTGTTGATTTATTTTGGTGTGGCTAACATTGGTTACTGAAAAATTTGACCAAAATATACAAAAACGTCCTTTACAAATGAATAAGCAACAGTAAAGATACCTCCGTAATTTTGAGATTTTTTAACGAAAAAAAGAGATAGTCATACATCTTGTGCATTTATGAGTATTAATGTGCTTTTTTAAAATTTGTAACGTTTTTAGATTATACAGCGCATAAATCATCCTCGGCTCGCAAAAATCCGTATTCATTACATGGACATGAAACGCTATCCTGATGATCTCGATACACGATGCGGTGAAAGTAATTGGCTCAATTTGTAACACTGCAGTTTTTGAATTAACATGCTTTTTAATGGGTTAAAAATCAAATTAATGAAATTTTGCAAGCTAGCTTTCCGTCGCATTGATGACTTACTACTTTGAATAATGAATGTAATTTACTCGACAAGTTCTGTTGTGTGACCTGGCAGTAATAAATTGAAAGCCAGTCTGCTCTTTCGAATCCTCACTATGTGGAACTACACGTCAGGTTTCTTGGTTCAAATAACTCGTAACCTATTGCCATTTTTATATCGTGTCACTTAAGGCAACAGCAAACGACGTGCACCGTGTTGTCGAATATAGTTACTCATATTCATAATTCATATTTGTCAAGAAAGTTCTATAACCCGGTAGCTGCAATTACCACTCTCGGAAGCCAATGAATCATAATAAAAAATATAGCTTTTACTAATTTCCTGTACTAATGGAAGTTGTTCACTATACGAATTGTATACGTTATAGATATTTGCTATAATAACAAATAAAAATATGATTAATATTCACAAATGAAAAATTATTTATGAGATAAAATAGAAGTCGGCTGTACACTACACCTGCAGCCCTTTCCAGAGAAAAATCACGGACTACGCCTCTGAATATAGGCTCTCTCAGACCGTCGTGAGGGATCCGCAGCGAGTGCGGCGCGGAACGCTCCGCTAGACGCGGCGGCGGAATCCGCGAGACCGTTCAAACCGGAGCGTCAGTTATTATTCAGCGTTTGGTGTCTGTTTTTCTCATCCGATAAACAAAAGCAAGGTTAGCTCGATTCAGAGGGGAACAAAGACTCCCGAAGCCAGGCGAATTTCAACGAAATTCGAGCGGCAGCGGCCGAAACGCGTCCGACCGGATTCTCAAATCCGCAGGTAATTAAACGCTGACAATCCTCTGCTGCAACGCTCGTCTGCCGCGCGGGTGCTTGTAAGGCAACACGTGATACGAAATTTCCATTGCGGCCATTCCCCGTAGGCTGCGGGTCTTCCGCGCCGGTCTGTGGAAGACTTATACACTATGTGATCAAAAGTATCCGAACGAGTGGCTAAAAATGGCTTACCAGTTCGTGGCGCACTTCATCGGCAATTCTGGCATTCAATAGGGTATTGGCCCATCCTTAGCGTTGATAACAGCTTTCACTCTCGCAGACATACTTTCAATCAGGAGTAGGAAGTTTTCTTGGAGAATATCAGCCCATTCCTCACGAAGTGCTGCACTGAGCAAAGGTATCGATGTAGGTCGGTGAGGCCTGACACGAAGTCGGCGTTCCCTAAATATCCCAAAAGTTTTCGGTAGGATTCAGGTCAGAACTCTGTGCAGGCCTGTCCATTACAGGAATGGTATTGTCGTGTAACCGCTCCGCCACAGGCCGTGCAGTATCAACAGGTGCTCGATCGTGTTGAAAGATGCAATCTCCATTCCCGAATTGCTCTTCAACAGTGAGGAGTAAGGTGTTTAAAACATAATCGTAGGCATGTGACGTGATAGTGCCACACAAAACAACAAGGGGTGCAAACTCCCTCCACAAAAACCACGATCACACCCTAAACACCATTTTGGACGTGTCCGGATACTTTTGATCACATAGTGTATATTTTCCCCCGAGTTCCGTTTCTCTCGTCCTTCCAACTTTGAATTTCCTCAACGGTACAGAACGTCTCGCCAGGCGCGCGGAAGTCGTCATTTATTCTGACATTTTTCCGCAAACACAGCCCGGAGGACGGACGTGTTCGCGTGCATATTCATCCTAAGCGCCTCCTCTCCCCCCTCCTCTTTAGGTTTGCAAATGCGTCTCTAAATGGCAAGGCCGGCCCGACGCAACTGGACGGGGGCGGGAGGCGTGGACGACATGCTTCAGAAGTAGGTCTCCAGTTCAGTGTGTGTGTATGTGTGTGTTCCCGAAGGCAAAACTCCAGTTTTAAGAGAATGAGGTACAGTGGCGAGTCGTGAATGCTTATTCGGAGGAGAAAAAAAAGACAATTGCAGGTTAGGTAGTATGACGGGTGGCATATCGGGCTGTTATACCCATAGTTTGCGAGTCCAGTACCGCTCGAAGCCGTGGATTTTTAAGGGCGAAAATATGCTGTGTTTGTGTTCCTTCGAACGGGAAGTAAATCCGGTTGTCCCATGTGGTAGATTTGCTACACGTAAAAGAACCTCAAAATTAAAAGAGCTAAATTCAAAATCGCCTGTTTCGTCGCCGGAGTAATACCTTCTAGATGATGAAAGGAGCGTAGCGAAATATGCCTTGTCAGCGGGAAAAGCGGGCTCGTTGGCTTGAGCCTCGCCACGTGAAATAACGCATTATCGTACTAATTACGTAAATTAATCTAAACAAAACGCACAACTAATTAGATTACATGACCAACTTGCTGTGGGATCAGAGCGATGCTGTCGGGTCCCTTCGCTCGAGCTCCTGCGAAATTGCTGTTTCTAAGGCCTACATCTGGCTCTTGGGATGTACATGAGGTGAAGAGACGCTCCCAGTAACGCGTTGATGTAGTTGAAATGTACGTTCATGGGAGGAGTTCCTCCCTCGGGGCTTTGGGCTCTACTAAAAACCTTGTTGAAAAGTATTGTTTTCCGTAGGAAACCATAATTGAAATATATTTCGCAGTAGAATAGAGTGAAAAACTTTGTGCATAAATGTGTTAACACCAAAGTATAAAAAGCTACAGATCCATTGGTATATAAAGAATTTGAAAAATATAACTGCTGAATTGAGCACGTGAGTTCGTATTTTTGTCAACCAAACCAGTGGCGAATTCAGTGCGTAATCGGTCAATTCTGGCTGTTTTAAAATAATTAAGACGCTTGCTCCTTTCCACACATGTTTGTAACTCCTAAAACAATTGAATTATGCTTCTCAAATAATATGTTAGGCCATGACGTTTGTATGCTAATGACAGTTTACAACAGCGTGTTCAGTCAAGAAAGAAAATGGCAGAATTACTCAGCATCTTATAAATTAATTGGTTTTAAACGAGGATATACTGTGTGTGGTACTTGCACTGTCCAGTTTGGTCCGCGTATTAAACATAGTAAAATGCCGGAACGTCCTGTGGCATAGCTTTCTCCTGTTGCAATTAACGAGAGCTATTGTTTTCGTAAGAATTGTTTTTGGGGGATCGTGGGGCATGAAGGTTACTCAAAGAAGCACTTATATTCACTTTTGAAATAAACACTCCAGAGTAATTAACAGCGCATTTTATTCGGCTTGCTTTTTCCATATTCCTGCCATTGTTCTCACATCCGGCATTTGGATCTCACCATCCAGCAGGGTAAGATCACTGCCACATCACGCTAAAAACATGCATTGCACATATGGAATTAATGACCTTAGCAGTTGACCTTAGCACCCGGACTCACTAATAAATCAATCAACATTCGGCGTTCGGGTAGTACTGAGCGACAGCTCGCCGAATCCAAAGTAGTATGGATGGGCTGCTTGCTTCTCGTAGTTTCCGAGCGACCAAACATTGTGTTCGCCCTACCCCGGCCTCTCGGTCTTTTGAACACTTCAAGGGGAGCAAACGTTCCCCGAGCACCTCGCCGGGGAGAGCTACTCGCCGAAAGCCGCACCTTGTGTAGCCGCTTTGATGTGTAAACATGTGCATTTGTATCACGTTTCTTGCATAGGACGTTGTTGTAGAACTTGTATTGGACGTGTGTTAGTCTGTTTAATTTTGAACCTTCGATCATTGGAATGGAAATGATCACGCTAAAAAAGAATTATTCTATTTTTGTTGGGATACAAATATTTAGAGATAAACCTTCATGTATTTGTCCTTCATCCCCTTCACTTCTCATGTACAGTGTTCTTGTGACAACCGGTCTCGTAGTAACGGGATAGAAATAATGTCAACTGGTACGTTTTTATCTAGACAAGTCTGGCGAGATCATAAATTCCCACTCGATGTGCGATGCAAGGTGTGCTTAAGAATAAATTGAATATTGCAGTGGAATAAAGTAATTGGATATGACTCGTGATCAATTCATTTCAGCGTGTTTTATTACACAAGGCGAAAAAAAGGAATACGTTTTGAAAGTTACACTTCTGCACCTTGACATGCGATCTCGCCCTAAGGGTTGAATTTCATTTAAGTAATGGAAAGACGCTTCAAAGATTGGTCTGTGTGTTTAAAGGGGGTTTGTGGAGGGGCATCAATCAGTTTAGTATTAGAGAGTATTATCGGTTCACGGAGAAAGAACATTTTTAGAGTTCGCACGAGATGTATCTGCGCTTTCAATGACCGTTAAAATATGAGTGTTTCCCTGGACTTCAACGGTCGTCGACTGCAGAGATATCTCGCGCGAACACCACCACAAACCGTTACTGATTTATTATTATTATTATTATTATTATTATTATTATTATTATTATTATTATTATTATTGATATTAGTATTATTTCTTCAGGATTTGATTTGCGTTCTTCCTTATCCTAAAGACCTGTGCGTGTAACCCTTTTCTGTGTACAGTCCTTTACAGGCCAGAGAGTCAGGATAAATCCTAGGAGTTCTTTTTGTAAAATTTCCTTTTCCAATTTCCGTGACTTGGGTTCCTTGATTATTCCTTTCCAAATTGTGGAAAACACAAATGAGGAACGTGAGTACATAATTTCATTTGTGGAATAGTCCTATTAAATACCAGGCGTGCTTTGGAAATACTGAGATAAGTATCCTCTTCGCATCGTCAGTCGGAGATTTATCGACAGTTTCCAAAGCACCTACGATAAGACCATTCCAAACAACACTGAATATTGTGGTCTTAAAATAGAAAATAAAAAAAACCTTTCTGTAAGACCTTTACAATTTATTGATGATAAAATATCTCGTATGTGGCAAGAGCCACATGAGAAGTTTTCGTGATTTGCTACCAGAAAAATATTACTATAAATAAATATTTAATTCTCTTATACAGAAAGTGTAGAATGCTTACACGTAAACCATTTGTACATTATTAACATCAAAGAGTGTTGTTGTTTCGTTTTTCCTCCAATAAAATGTAGTTTTTCTTTTTATTTCAGGTTGCCTATCATCAATGACGATGACACAATTAAAAGTTAAAGAATATTTGCAGATATATTACTTGCAGTTGCTCGGGCTGTATTGATACAAAATTTCCTGATTGACTAGACTTACCAAACGACCTGATTTATCAAGACATGTTCTGATTTTTTGACCTTGTCCTGACTGTTCTGATTTGTTTTCAAAAGCCTTGCCTTTTTAGTCTGTGTCATCTATTTATTGTTTATTGTAATTTTAATATTTATAACATAAATATACAAAAACTAAAACTACTGTAGAGAAAGAAAGTGACATTAGAAGTGAAACTCAGTGTTTCTAACTTTAAGAACAATAAGTATGTCTTATTCTTATATTGTTCTGGAAATTTTGAAACCGAGATAGGAAAAATGCTTAACCATAAAGCTGCCGAATCCGTAATTCACGTTCGTAGGCCTCCGCGACCGGAGTCAATATATTCTTGGCTATCCGGGATGAGCCGCGTCTCGGTCAATGGGGCCGACGTTTCAGCCATCTTGCTATGGCCTTCTTCAGAGCTATACTGCTGAGCTTCAGAGCTATACAGCACACAGAAAGAAGGCCGAAACGTCAGCGCAATTGACCGAGACCCGACTCGTCCCGGATAGCCAAGAATGTATGCACTCATAATTTACCATACAGTGCAGAATTAACATATAAATTGATCTCTCTTCTGTAGTAGTACAAAAACTGTGCCTGTATGTCATTATAAAACAAAGTCCTGATTTTTTAACCCAAAGATCCTGATTTTTGCAACGAAGTCTCTCTTAACCCTATGCTTGACTCTACATCAGTTCCGTTTGGTGCGCGACAATCGCTTCGACCTTCTTCGCGCTAATCCGTGTATCCCTCCTGGCGCTGCGCGGAGGTCGGCGCACCGCGACGAAGGACCGGGGAAGGGGGGAAAAAAGGGGTGCTGCGGCGCCCGGCGCGCCCTGGCGCGGGCAGCGCAGCGTGGCGTGGGGGGGGGGGGGGCAGGGCAGGGCGGGCGGCGACGAACCCGTTATGCGCTGGCGACGCCGCCAAGGTCCGCGGAGCGTCGCCGTCTCGCTGCTGCCGCCGCGCCGCGCCGTTGCACGCTGCGTCACGCCGCCCGCGGCGTGCCCGCGCCCGTCGTCGGTGCCTCGCCGACGCCGGAGGCGGGCTGGCTGGAGGCGTGGGTGTTGGGGCGGCGCGCCGGTGAGGCAAGCGAGGGCGCCTGCGAGTTGCGACACGGTGTGGAGGCGTGGCTTGGGGATAGTTGCTTGCAGGGTGCGTTTATGAGGGAGTTTTGGCACCGGAGAGGCGTATGCAGCGTAAAACAATGGGGGGGGGTACATTTCTGGCCTACGATCTCCTGCATCTGGCCCCCATTTCTATAAAACATTTTATTTACAAATATTGTATGTACTTATTACATTTTTGTTATTTTACTTGTAAATAAAGAAAATATAACACAATGACAATTACATTAGTGTAATTGTTATTTATGTCAAGGTATATACAGGGTTGCCAGATGGCTTCGGGAACCTCATCTCCAAATGCCACGTAGCAATTCCTCAAAGAGTCATCTTAAAGAGGGAGGCAATCTTCAATGATCATAGTTTTAAAAATAAAATGTTTTGTTACGTAGGACAACGGGGCTCTTGCTCGAAATTTTCATGTGTAAGTGAGGGGTCATGCCCCCCCCCCTCCGTGCGCAAACCAATGACGCCAGACGCAAAATGACTTGACTAACGACGTTACACACTCGTAAGGAACAACATTCAGATGAGCTTTAGCAATCTCTCCCTCGACATGAATGTCCCTTGTCGTATGCTTGTCTCGTGAAAGCCCTCACGTTCTGGTGACCCCAATTCGAGAAGCCATCGTGTGAGCATTTGGTGTATGTAGTGTTCGGTTGAAGAAACATCTCCTTGAGAATTATAGCTCCTCTTCTCTGTCACATTGTCTGAAGTGACCTGAATAATAACACTGATTTGTATTGATTGATATAAGATATAAGAGTAACTTTATCTGAGAAATACAGTAGATTATCGATTATCCGAAGTCATTGCGATAACCTAGTACCACGAACTACCTGCAGCATTCTCAGTAAGAGAGTAAAGTAATTCAAAGAAAACCATGCTTTATTTTCATTTGTTAATTAATTTTATTTATTTTTCGCTCACTATTGTTTCGTGACAGGGGAAAACCGTATCGAAGACCGTTGTGGCCCACAGTTCGCTTAATAAGACGATATTGTGTGAAAGATAACTTGCTTCGACTAGGAAAATCTCCTAAGCAAAGAAATGCGGAAACATTCATGGAGTATTGAACAAATTTTGTAGTGTAATGACAAATATCTTTTAAAAAGGGAAAGAAAAAGTAGAAATAAAAAAGAAAATGCGGAAACATTAATGAAGTATTGAATAAATTTTGTAGTGTAATCACAGATATCTTTTTAAAAATAAAAATACTTTTTTTTAAAAAATTAAAAAAGTGTGAGCTGACACTAAGTGCTCCGAAGCTCGGCGTCCTCCAGCACGCGGGCGCAGAAACTGGTTCGCTGTGGGCGAGCACTTTCTCCTCGCCCTGCCATTGTAATCCGCCTCGTAACGGGGCTCGGTTACATAAGCGCACCGCGCACCACACCACACAACACCAAGGCACGGCGTAGCACGGCCTTTAAGCGCCCGTCGAGGATCGAACCCACCGCTATTAGGACGGTAAGAATTCTTGGAACAAGGCGGAAAAAAAACACACGTATGTGGGGGCGCGGGAAAGGACGCCTGAAATTAATGTGTTTTAAGTATTGAATTACTAATAAGGGAACAAAAAAAACAACGTTCATTTGTTCAAAATCTATGCGCGATCGGACGGGGGATTGTTTTAATATTATTATTGCGTTTTTAATGCGGTATCTGAAAAACGCGCCATTTGTAAGACAAAACGGTGTTAAATTCGCTTCAGTATTAGTTATTTTATTAATCTAAAAACAGCGAAAACGTCACAACTCAATCTAACATACTTTCAAACCATGTTTCTTGCATTCGTATATCTCAAGATTGGAAGTGATAATATGTCAATTGACAAATCAGTGGAGGGAGGTTTGAGATGAGAAGAGGGACGAGTGAGCTTTGGTAGGCGAAATTTCAAGCTATGGTGGTACACTTTTGTTTTTTAAAACAGGACTATACACTCATTCCTTAATATGGAGGTAATTGGAAAACAAATTTTGTTGCAATTTGTATTTATACTGATAGAAGAATAGTGAGATAGTTTATAAATTTCTTTTCCTTTTAAAACGTGCGGAGACATTAGTAGGAACTATAAATAAAGGATACTTCTACCCAGTGATATTTTACTGCTAGAAGCTCTAGGAAAGGTTAGTGCTCAAGTTTATTTCCAGAATTATTTATTTGTAATCTTTACAAAGCCACCTCTACTACCGGATCATCAAAGTTTTGGTGAGGTTCAAACCGTGAAGTATTTTATCTTGCGTTTAGTCTTTTGGGATCCCCCATTGGCACTTGCTTTTTATATCATAACATCCCGCGTAATGTTCTTCATATTCCCGACATTGAAGTGTCTCGATCCCCCGTCATCTTTGAGCCTGCTGGCCGGAGAAAAAGTTTTGTAAAAAGTATCTCTGCCGTAGTCAAATAAACGGATATCTGCCAGTTTCTGGAGCGCTGTGAAAGAAAATAAGCACGCCTGACCTTTCTCCGATGTTTTCGTTTTTATGTTTAGTCTGTTGAGCTGTGTAAATCAAGCCATGGCTTCTGAACGTTGTGGTTTCTAGAAAGATTGTGTGTGAATTTTCAGCTCGTTCGACCCGTAAAGTGTGTGGACAGATATTTTTTGATTTTGTAAACACAATGAATTCTGATGTTCGTGAAACAAACTTGAATTTATTCTGAGAGCAGTTCATTAACTAATACATCATTGAATATTTCAATTCGATAATGATGTAATTAAAAAAATGATATGTTAACTCGCTGCAAAATCACAAAAGTGAATGTAGTTTATTCGAATTTTAAATGCGTTTTATCGTTTTAAGAGGGTTAAACAATTTTTTAATTGCATTTTAAACTAATATCAACATTTTTCCAACGTTCCAAAACAAAGTTCTTAAGAAGATGGCTAATGCTTCTTGTTTTGTACATAATTACCAAAAGACTTGCAATTTAAATAATGTAGTCTTTCCTCCAACACTTAAATAATTCATCATCTTCTGTAATGTCGGCAATCGTCCAACCCTTGGGAGTTCGGGAGAATATTTGTCCGTAAATAAAAATCTGAAAGTAATTTTTGGGCGGAATACTCATGACATTTACAAGTTGATTGAGTTTGGTGAAACTAAGTAAAATTCTATTAAATAATGAAGCCCCAGACAAGGAGTGTAATAAATGTAATGCGTAGAAATTAAACCTTTAAGGAATCATGGGAATTATATTAAAGCGCAGTTACAAATATATTCAAAAGTACATAACATTCACTAGAATCCGAAGCAAATAATTCACTCTCGGAATGATTAACTGTAACTGATTTCTCTGCATTTTCCTCGGGACGCACGAGTTGTATGTGCCAGTATGACGTATTACTCAATAGTGCACACGTACGGAGAATGATGACCCCACCATTTCCCTTGCTTTGTATCCAGTGTTCTGCTTTAACGTCGTAAAATGGTTTAACGCCGTTCATTTCTTTTGTGTCCCGTTTGTTCACGACCGCGACTGGTCGCCGTATTCCAAAACAATCGTCGCGGTATGTGGCGCAGGACAAAACGAAGCTAAAGAAGTGCGTGCATTCATCGGACCAGGAAATCTGCCTTTGTGCGACTGCAGCAATGCACGTTATTATCCCTCTTGTATTCAACGGGAATGCGCATTACAGACGTTGAAATTTGCCGGCGTGTGCATCTCGTGCGGGATGTACTATTCTTAGTGGTAATGGAAACCAGAGACAAAAGCCATCGTGGAAGAGAAAAAAAATCTTTAGTTCGTACTTTGGTACAAGAAGTAAATAACTTGTTGGGTACGTAGTCTCTGAATGAAGAGTATGCACTGGTATCTGTCGTGAACTGTAATGTCATTTAAGTAAATATCGTATTAATGTCACGTACACAGAGAAGATTATCTGCCCGATTTACCTAAAGTGTTTCTGAATTACAAATGTGTTTTGTTTCACAGTAAAGATCATCCTTCTAAAGTGTGTAAGCCATGTTCTTAAAATCCACTGTAAACTTTGAGGATTATTGAGGCTTGCATTTTTTTAAACACATTTTGGCTAAAATTTTACTTTTCCTTACGCATTGAAAATAATAATTTGCACATTAATAAAGGACTGCGACCATTTCTTAACGCATGTTCGCGAGTCCGGGACGTACGCTTGGTAAACCCAGCTTAGGCTCTCCTGAACGTGGAGAATTGCCAAGAAATCACGTTTATGCTGCCAGGAGGAGGCGGTCGTGTCAAAGGTGGTGGCGGCAGTGGCAGCGGCGGCGAAGGTAGCGGTGGCGGGGGCAGGAACACGATGTTGGCGGAGGTAATGGGAACGATGGTGGAGACGGTGGATGGATGGATGGATGGATTGATTTGTATTTCCGGATGCGTAAACTACTATGGTGTACAGTCTCGTGCGTGTTGTGTATTTTATCCGGTGAGATGGCAGCGCTCATTGGTCGTTAGAACGTGAGATCCGGCGCCTACGTATTCACCTGCTTGCGAGGTTTCTCCCACCAAGTATCTCCCTCCAGCTGGGGCAAGCTCTAAGCTCCAGACTGGTCTCGACATGTGTGGTAGTGTAAAGCATGTAAGGGGTAGGATAGGGCAAGGAAGAGAAAGGAAAGATCGCGCGCGGTGTGTGGCCCGTTCGGTTGGGTACTACTCCGGCATTCGCCTGGCGTTGATCGGAGAAACCACGGAAAACAACCGAACAGAGCCCCTGGCCGCTTGCTGGCAGCGGCTGAATCCGATCCAGCTATTTAGTCGAATATTATTGTACCATAATTCGCCGCATAGGCCTCGCCCCCGTTTGTGCAAGCGGCGGGAGCGATACTGCGAGGCAGTGATGGGGAGGGGGGTAGTGGTTACGGTGCTGGTGTCGGCGGCGGGGCAAGCCTGTTTCTCCTGGAAGCCATCGGCAGCCTCTGCTTCTGGGGCGCGGCCTGGTTGCGGCACAAGAAGCTGTTGTGATACATTCCTCTGACAGCGGAGTCTTGGCGCCGACGCAATGCATCGCAACGCGACGTGACGGGATGAGCTATTAAAGTGGTACTCGGAGGCATGACGGAACGATCCCGGAATTACGCACTGGAGGCGGTGTCAGCGCGAGGCGTGGGCAGGCCGGGCGATCTCCCAGGTCCATGCCAGTCAAGGGGCCCGATGAGTTAATAATAGTTTTAATAAAATTGAAAAAGAGATTAGAACTCGATACAATCGTTATTGCAATTTTATAAGTAGATGTACAGTAGTCTGATATTTCATAAAATTTTCAATTAATTTTTTATCATGGATAGTTAATTATAGTCATTCCTTATACGTTTAGACTCTGAAATGAAAACGTCAGACGATCCTACAAATTTTACAAAACAATACTCGCTGAAAGCTTTTTAAGCCTTCAAAGTTTCTCCTCAAAGTCATATTTTAACTCACATTTTTGCTAAAGTTATATTATATTATACAAATATTGGTCAGGTATTTTCATTGTTAAGTACTGAATATCCCAAGTCGAAATAAAATAGCTCATTTCTTCATACAACTTTCACATTTCATTTATTCCGGGGGAGAGGGGCTACGTTTCAGAATTTGCTGCGGGCCCAAAATTGTCTAGCTCCGCCACTGACAGCTCTGGGATCTGAAATACGTTGCTACGAGTTCCACTTCAAAGACATTTTTTCCAGCAAAAATCGCTCAAACATATTTTTGTTAAAAAATCATTGAATTCAAAAATTAAATTAAAAATACATGAGTTTGTGACTGTTACTCATATATTTTACTTCGTAGTTGTCTACCACTTTGAATATCTTGTAACTTTAATTTTAAAAAAACAGATTCTCTAGAGGGGGGATGCAGTAAGTTCGAATAAAGTTTCACCTGAACCTACACAAAGGGGCCTTTACATTAAATGAAAACAAATTTTCATTTCTCCTCAATTTTATCATATGTATTATGAAAATAAATATTATCATTTAAATATGGCTCGGTTTTTACGAATTTTAAGATAGATAGTATTGTGCGCGACCAATTGCAGTATTGCACCGACATTTGCTTGGAGATGACTTTAAAATATTATATTATTATTCAAGTATTTCGTAATGTATTTAGTGTCATTAGTATAACGCTACGTGGAGTCCATAAATGAATAAAAATGTAAACACAACTGAGACATAATATTGAATTTCTTAATTTTCCCCAGATCTTAAATTAATAATGCTTCAAAAAGTTACTTCATAGTCTCGTAGGTGATAAAATTACCTCACAATTATACCCCTTAATCGAAATTATACTCACATATTTATTTCTACCAAAAAAAACAACAACAAAAAACCAACGTTTTTTAAAAATCTAACAGGAACTACAGAGGAGATGAAGGTTACGCCAATTCGAATCCCTATGATTAAAACGGAGAAAGAGAAAGGTTGAATGTAAAAAAACAGAGCACTTAGCTTTTATGCGTGGTCAGTCTCGTGCCAAAAAGGAAATCCAGACACACGCTGCTGCAACCGCAAAGTCGTGACGAGGTCAGGGGCGCGCGTGCATTTGAAGCCCGCCTGGGGCGACCGACACACCGACAAGCGGGCGAGAGCTACGCCCGTGATCGACGATCAGAAATTAACTCATTACCTATTACCGTCTCATAAACTGACCACTCCGCTTTCCCTTTTAAATTACGAGGTATATTTCTGATATCACTTCGCTGATAAGTTGACCTTTAAGTGCGAGCGCTGGCAAGTAGTCAATGTGTTTTGTCGACTCTATCTCTACGGCTTTGTCACACAAATTGTCATTGAATTACGCCAGAATGTTACAAGCTATACATAAAAACTAATTTTCTGCTACATGTTGTCTTAATTTTTGACTTATGCAACTATAAATTCTTATTGTTTCCATTACTTGAAGCACTTTGTGTTGTCTTGCAACTATAATATACTGCAAGTAATTTATCGATGTTTTTCATACGATTAGTCATATAGGACTAGGAAGTTTTTAACGTTAATTTCGTAAAGAATTGTACTAAGTAATGTATCATATAGATAGGAATGAACATTATTCAGTGAAATTGGGTTTTCGCTCGGGGAGTATTTGCGGAAAGATTAAAAATTCACCACTTCCATTTCCTGGTTTTATCGCACATTTTCAAAGCACAGGTAAACTTACTCAGTTTATTTCTCTCTTGTGCTATTAGGCAAACTAAGAGTAGTTATTAACTTATCGTTCAGCAGATTCCAAAAATCTATCAAAAAATGAAAAGAAAACCTTCATTTTTCTTGTTAACAACCAAAGAAGCGTACTCGCTGCAATGAACTAAAATAATTCCTGACGTAATAATGAACAATATGAGTAGTTTTATTTTTTTCAATTCGAGATCAGTGATAAATTTCTGCGCTACACATTCACTCTAAATACCAGTTGCAAGTAATAAGCCTTTTTAGATAAATTCGCTGTCTGCTACACGGTTCATGAATATAACGGCAATTTCAGAACCCCACGAGATATTGTGTGTATGCGTGTCAAAGAGAAGTTGAGAGAATGAATTATACAGTATTCTGAGGGAGGACTGTCCCCTTCTTTCCTGTGCAATTGGTCGCAGTGGTAAATTGCCTTCGTCTGTCGTGGTATTAAGGATGATAAAAACGCTCTCGAGGGGTGAATAATGACCAGAGGGGGGGCGTAAGTGCGTAAGGCTGGGCGAACACCAGAGAGCGTCCCGTTGACGCCTGCCCGGTGCGCAGAGCACGCTCTGGTGGCTGCTGCGGCGATTGGCGCTGGAGATTAATTGCGAGGCCCGCTGGCGCGCGACCCCGCCGCCGCCTTCGCCCCTCCTCTCCTCTCCCTTCCCCTCCACTCCCCACCCTTCACCCCCTCCCACGCCCCGCCCTCGCACAGCCGAGCCGGTTCCGCCCCGGCTCCCGGCGATTAGCGCGCGACGAGCGCGCTCGAGCGCTCATTACGGCCAATATTCATCACTCATATCTCTGCTTCGTTTACTTCGCCTCTTTCTCTGCCACGTCGTCGACCTTTTTCTTCTTCTTCTTCTTGGCTTGCTTCTCGGCTTCGTTTTTCTCGGCTTCGTTCTTCTCGGCTTCGTTCTTCTCTGCTTCGTTCTTCTCGGCTTCGTTCTTCTCGGCTTCGTTCTTCACGGCTTCGTTCTTCTCGGCTTCGTTCTTCACGGCTTCGTTCTTCACGGCTTCGTTCTTCTCGGCTTCGTTCTTCTTGGCTTTGTTCTTCTCGGCTTCGTTCTTCTTGGGTTCTTCCTCCTTGACTTCGTTCTTACGAGCAAGTTTGGTTCAGAGCATCATGTGATGTTACTGTAGTACCTCTGACAAGGCGATCCTAGAGTTCAAGTCCCAACCGTGGCTGAAATGTCGATACTTGCTAGACAGTTTGATTAAATTCAGTCTCTGTCTCGGGAAGAATTCTAGCTGCCAGCTGGTCTGATTGGAAGTTTCCGTGGTTTCTTCGATCAACATCAGGCGAATGTTGGAGCAGTATCCTATCAAACAGGTCACGGACCGCACACTGCCTTTACCTTCTCTTCCTTCTGCTATCCTCAACCCTTCCTTACACACACTTACACTTACACCCGCACTACACTACCACACATGTCAGGAGACCAGTATAAAGCTTAGAGCTTGTCCCGGCTGGTTCGGTGCCACGCTGGTGGGAGATACCTGGTTGGGGAAAATTATCCCAAGCTGACTTAGGTCGTCGCGCGATTTCGCCATCGAGCGGGGGAAGATCACCGCCACCTCCCTCGATTAAACATGTACTACACTTACGGCACTATTCTGCTTGATTTCTTTCGTCATGGCTTACATCTTCAATTCCGTGTTCTGTTCCTACTTTTTCCTTTTCCACGTTTATATCTGCGTCTATTACTACATTTATTTCTTGCACTTTTCCTACAATTAGTTTGTCTTTTTTGGCGATGACTCAACTTCCCAAATCGAATCTTAGTATGAATCTACGCAATTGTCTCTTTCAATATAAAGGGAGCCATATTATTCCAACTAAACGGTGGAATGTTTGCATCATGCGGTATTTTATTTCATCAAATTAATCTTTGCCCTCAAACAGTTTTAAATCAAATGCGCACGTGTCCCTTTAAGATTCAATAATTCTTCTTTTAATGCTCTTTCTTGGCCTGTATTTTCTCCTTAACCTCTTTAGATTGCATTTTCCCAATGAAACCCTATTATAACTTTCTCCATTTGATCAATCATTTCTCCAAATATCATCGATTCAGACAAGAAAGAGTATACAGGTAATTCGATATCGAAATAAAATATAACAAGTAGGAAGAAAGTGCATTAATGAAAAATAACAACACTCATTGGGAAAGATAGAAACACCAAAGAAAATGGCGAAACAATGAGAGTGCCGGACTGATATAGGAGAGTCCTCAGAGTTGTAACCCCATAAGTACCTACTTCTTGATGTACGATGTAACGGTAGACCTGCCCTTAATCACACGGTCACCAGTGCAGCGAAAGGGGCATAACGTAGTACATCGCTGAAATTATAACCTGCTGAGCTATAAACATCGTTTTGCTCTATCACCTAGGCAACGCACATTACCTTCATAAAACTCATCACAGGTAACGCCAAACCGAATTTAAATATTTTACGGTTTTTTTACTAATTGGTTATTGCGTGCCCAGTTCGATATAAGAAGTGTTTTGTTATTTTACGATTTCGTCTGATTCGGATTGCTCGCGCTTAAGAGAGGATCCGCAAATTTAGCAGACTTCCTTGACGGTTTCTTGCAAATTAATAATCTAAAATCCATTAGCTTCGCAGAACCCTTTTAGCGGCAGAGGGAGGTTTTTTACTTTAATCCTCCGCCGACTGAAAAAGCTGCAATTTAACGGGTGGCTTGGCCCACTGAGAGCAGTACGCTTGGCAGATTCTGTGGGAACCGCCAAATTTAGAAGCACTTGCCCAGTGGCGGACTGGGGCTACGCCCTTCCTGTTGAACCGTTCACAAAGAAAAAGTGTAACCTATTCTCTTGTCACAGCCGACGGGTTCCCATGCCATAAATCGTATCTTGGTTGTCCTTTTCATCCCTTTTTCTGAAACCTATAAATGAAGAAAAGCTATGAAGCTTGGGTGATAATTCATCGACATTAGAGCTATTTTCATCTTTTTGCTGTAGTAATCGCCTGGAAAAATTCTGGAGGAGGAAGAATTTTGATCCCTTGTAAGACCTTCCTTTCTAATTAATTATTTATACAACTTTCACTGTTACTTTTACTATTTCCTTGAATAAACAGAGTAGTACGACATTACTTAGCTTTAAGGATGCAAATGATATAATATCGCTTTAAGATTGTAAACGAAGAATTCGAAGTGTAAATAACTTTATAATGAAGGAACTCTAAATACATTGGAAACGTGAGGAATCATTCTAAGTCTTTCGGAGTACCAAGTTGAGATTTCTCATTTTCCTTATTTTCTCGTGATTCACTTGATATAATGCGTCACCGAGGCCGAGGTATTTTTGTTTGGTAATTCTATGAGTCAACGAGAATATGCCCGCAGCATTGAGAGTATTGTGAATGCTGAGCTGTCTCTCTTTCGTTATGCTAGCTCTTAAGTTTTTATAGTTTACGCGACTGATTATACATTTCGTTAAAAATAGTTTGTCTTATTTTTACAGTACTCCAATGCCGAGGAGATAAATTATTTGTTAATCCTCCAATGTATCGTATAAATGCAGTTGTAAGGATATAAGACCTTAAATTCAAAAACAAATGGTGCTTAGCAAAATTTAGGAAGCTTTGAAAAATTAAATGACAAGTATAGTAAAAATATAGTAAAAAATACAAATATAGTAAAAAAGTTGAAATGTCATGAAAAATATACCATGAAAAAATGAGATAAAACTAAATAAATATTCCAGTAAATATTTCAGCAGGGTGGTTAACACGGGGTAGATGGTAGATTGGCCATTTCAAAGGGTTGTGGTATCCAGGTCTGAAGTTTATAAATTGCGTGTTCGTGTGCGTAGTGTCATCAAGAAGCTGCTCGTCTCTGTCGTTTTTCATCGTCCACAGGACAGGACGCGCTGAAATACTCCCATTAAAAAGAAATGAGAAAGAAGAAAAAAGCCTACGTACCCAAGACGAGCCGAAAATCATGATTAAGGTGGGAGCTCTGACGCTTCAATGAGTCGTGGATTCCAGTGCAGGTTAGGGTTATACGTGTTCCAATCAACTCCGGCTGGGGTATATATCCCGCTGGGAGAGATACCTGGGGAAGGAAAGAACTCGTAAGCCGGCGCAAAAACCGGCACCAGATCTCATGTTGTAGAGGAGACGAACACTGCCTTCTCCCGGGTTATAATGTGTACACTATCCTTACGGAACCGAGCAAAGTGGTTCAAGGAGTAACGCATTGTCTTCGTATTCGGAAGGACCGGGTTCAATCCCCGTGCCGATAATCCTCACCGGAGTTTTCGTGGTTTCACTCGGTCATCCACGCGAATGCCGGATGGTTGTATTGAAAGACCACGACCGCAAAACCGTCGTCGCTAGCCGAATTTCAGAACTACGAAGGTTAAGCGAATTCGAGACGTCGCGAGTGCCTGGTTGGGTGACCGTTTGGGAACCCCGGAATCTAACGGTGAAGAGGCCAATTGCCCTTTCCGTGACATTATATGACTAAATACAAACACATACTTACAAGACTAATGGTCTGTTGAACCGTCCGTAAACAACAAATACACGGTGCCTCTAGACGTGCGCAACTGCGCTTCCACGTCGACCCGACTTCTCGGGCTCACAGAATCCCCGACGGCGGAGTCTCACAGTTTCCCGCTGACCGCGCGACGCCCCATGACGCGCGGGTGCGGTAGACGCTGCGGTCAGCGTCGGGACGCCCGGCGTCGCGAAGTGCACTTTCTCTCTCGGGAGGCGTCGCCGAGCACCGGACGCGCCGCTCCCACCGCATGCAACGCCCGCACCCACGCCGCCTCCGCCGCCAGTGCGTCGCGAACGCTGCACTACCTCCATCGTTTTCTCCACTTCCTTCGCAATCACCACCACCACCATCACCATTATCATCACCAGCGCCATCACCACCACCACCACACCACCACCATACCTATTCTGAGCAGGAAGTTGTCGGTTTCGAGTCCCGACGGTGACGGATTTTCGACATGCTAGTTCGAATGCAGCCACTGCCTGGGCGACAATTCTAGAGATTGCTTGCGCAGGTCGGGAGATTTCCTTTGTTTCTTCTATCAATAGAAAAGAGGCAGACTGCGCGTGATCTTCCCTTCCTCTTCCCGGGGGAGATAACTAGACGGGGACACAAACCGTCCTGCAGGTCGGCGCCGATTCTCACCTTCCAACGGGGAAGACACTGGCTTCTCCCGGAATGAAACATTTACTGCACTAACGGAACTAATGGCCGTTGCAGTTGACGTGCTAGGAAGCACATCATCAAATAGTAGCCGCCTTGACGGAATTCTTCATGCACAAAACCGCCTAGATATCACAGCAACCACATCAACTGTCGGCTTCGTCTCATACCACCATACTCAACATGGTCCTCATAGTCACCCACCCG
>BOPP01000216.1:916401-951839 GCA_017312745.1 Gryllus bimaculatus
TTCCGGATCAGCGGAGCATCTCCGATGTGCTGCTGCTGCTGCCGCCGCTCCTTGCACCTACGAGCGTTTAGGCATGGCGTGCCTTTGTATTCGTGAAGGGTTTTGATGTGTCTAGAGATCGTAAAAAAAAATCTATGTTTTTAACACACCGATATTTTCGAGCAGTCGATATTAAAACAGTGATATTTTGATTTCGACGTTTTCCTCAAATTGATATATTTGTGCAGAAACAACTATGTTTTCAAATTAATAATTCTCATGTTATACGTAAATAAACTTTCCAGTGACTATTGTGTTTGTGGATTGCTCGCAATCAAAAGCCATTGACAACTGTCAATATCGCATCTCCTACAGTACACACATAACCTAATACACCATCACTAATGACTTTCGTATAAGAAACACAGTTAAATAATTATCAATTGTTTACTCTTAGTGAATTGCAGTGAAACCAATTCCGGAATTTATAAATTGTCTTCAATGTTTAACTGCCGTAATTTGCTTCGATGGCGGCCACTTTCCTTCTCTTTATTTTACTTCATTGGTGAAGATTTGATCCAAACGTATATCAATTTTAACTACTATATTTTCTGTTGATAGCTGCGACTTTCCTTCTGTTTATTTTACTTCATTCTTAAAGTTTTGATCCAAACGTATATCAGTTTCAACTACCATATTTTCCTTTAATGGCAGCCACTTTCCTTCTGCTGATTTTACTTCATTCTTTACGTTTTGATCCAAACGTATATCAGTCACGCCACCAAAAATAAAAGGCGGAGACCTGTCCGTGTCGCTAAATTTTATGGGCCACACGTCGACATCGGGGCGGTCCAGCTTAGGACGTCTGCTCAGCGTTGGCCGTTTCGATGGGGATCGTGCGCTGTCCATCACGCCGCCCCGTCCGGGGTATTTCTGCCTGCTTATCTCTTCTCGGTGGGCGGCCCGCTGCCGCCGCCGCCGCCGCCGCTTTCGGGCTGGTCCTTGTCGAAGGCGCAGTGCCTATTTTTAACGAGTTGCGCGAAGTTTAGGCCTGTTCTGCCCCGTTCGGGCAGCCCGGCGAGCGCGGAAAAGGATCTCGCGATTCGCGAGAGGCGGCGGCAAGAACCAGCGCTGCGCTTTTGTTTTTTCGCTCGGAAACTTGTTTTTTTGTTGTATCTCCAAGAAAGTTTACGGCGGCTGTGATCTTGAAAGTTGCGTTATTTCGGAAAATAAAAGCGAATCAGTAAGAAAAGAGACGAGAGTTCTTAGTTTCAGAAAGAAGAAAGTGATGAAAAAAGTTAACAATTTTTTTTTGTCTACAAGAAACTGTTAGTGAAATAGCTACAAGGTGGTGTTTATTACAATAACATATAGTATAGTATGCAATGTTTAAAATGCCATTAAATGTTTTTACAAAGATTGTAGGATTATGTTAGAATCTGAAGTGGTCTTTTTGTTGTTTTTACCAAACCTTATGACTGTTATGCATAATTCAGCTCTGCCAGTAGATTGTATGAACAGCAAATGAAAACCACTCACATCTTACAGCAAATTTGGTTAGGGAAAATGTCGACTCGATGCGATTAACTCTTCAATTTGCTTTATCTCCGGTCACGTCACATTTCGTTTATTACCTCTCTTTATTAGTAGTGTCATACTACTTGTACACTGACCTGACTAGCGAGTTCAGCATTTACATTCCGTTAATCTCCAACTGTATCTGGATGATTCACGCTGACTGGAATAAGGACTCGACGCTGCCGAAAGAGCCGAAATAAATTTCCCAGTGCGGATGCCCTGTCGGAGGTCGGAACGTTGGAGGAGGGGCGGCGTGAAGTTGGGAGGGGGGCGATGATTTCAGTGACGTCGAGCTGTGCCCAGCAACGTTCTTGGAAGCTGAAAAATCAGCGTTGATTAATCGGAAGAAGACATCTTTGGGTTTCAGAGAACTCTCCTGTAAGTCGTTGTGCGTGAAATGGTGGTAGTGGTGGGGAATTCATGTCCCGAAGCCATTGTTAATCAACGACGATCGTATCATATTTTTTGCACATCAGGCCGTATCGACAAAAAGGGCAATTCGGCCCCGCGTGTCCGACAACTCGCCAATCGGACTACCCACTTATCCACCCACGCTCCCGCCCATCCGTTTGCCAACGCAAACATCCTTCCACCAGCAAACATCCTTCCCAGCCAACCACCCACCCACCCGAATACCGTCCGTCCACCAACGCACCTCAACAACCCACCCGCCTGCCCACGACCACCCATCTGTACGGCGTCCTTCTAACCACCCTTCCGAACATTCGCCCATCTGTCCACCCTCTGAACGCCTGCCTTCCCAGCCATCGATTCGACTATCCGTCCACCCACACAATCACACACACACACATACATATATACATACATACATATATACATACATACATACATGCATACATACATACATACATATATACATACACACTTCCATACAAACATACATACACTCTTCCATACAAACATACACACACACTTCCATACACACATATATACATACATACATGTACAGACATACCATTACTCATGTTCCGCCACTGACCGCGCGGTCGGCGGAAGCATCGGCGGCGGCGAGTGGAAGCGTGGGCGTGTGGTTCGCGGGCGCTGATGAGGAAACCAGGAGAGAGAGAGAGGGCGGGCGGTGGCGGGGGGGCGGGCGTCCGTTCACTCGTGGACGGCCGCCCGGCCCCCCGCTCCGGCAACTCCTCGCCCCGAGCGAGCACGCGGGCGCAGGCCCCTTGCGTCACCTCCGCGTGATGTCATAGGCCACGGGGTAGCTGCATCGGCGGCGCTCTCGAGGCTGGCTGTCCCTCGCGAAGTGCAGCGACCATGCAATATTTCAAATAGCCACTCTTTTCTTTCTTTTCTGTTCTGGTAGTGCCCCTATCGACAGGATCGATTTTATGTCTCGGAAGAGAAAGAAAAACTACTGGGGTTTCCCTACCAAAATAAGAATGTGTGTGTGTGTGTGTGTGTGTGTGTGTGTGTGTGTGTGTGTAAGAATATCCTCTTCTTGAACAGTTTAAATTATAAATTTAGATATTCATGCCATATGCCAAAAATAAGTGTCTCTTTATATTCCATTTGTAGTCAAATTGTGTGCTAAGAATGTTTTCAACGAAAAATTCGCATTTCGTACATTCCTAGCATTTATTGGAGTCTTCATTTTGTAACCCAGCTGTAACTAGATAGCCTATTATTACGGTTACGAATCAATAAGATTTAATTATTCAGGTTTTATTTGTATAGTTTATTATGTGCTTATTATATTTGTTTTATAAAAAAACACTTTATCTCTAGTTTTCTGGCCTTTTGTGCGCCTTCTTTTTGTGCGTCCAAATTTCCAAATGAAAGTGCTTTCGTCGCATTAAAGGCTCCTTACTCAACAGAATGTTAACAGGCTTTCAGGGAAAGATGCCGCAGTGGCCTTTCAGGTGCGTCTGAAACTTGAGAATGGAGGTAGAACGACGTCTTATGGCTTCCCCTTTCTTCGTGGGTGGCAGAAACCTGTTGCTTGCAGTACAATCTTCCTTAGCATCCTCAGAAACGTTGGGTAAAAATACAGTAGTCAGCCGATAGAAATATCCTTGCGCTACATGCCTACGACAAGAATTTCATAAAAAACCTTATATTTCTTTAGAAATATTTGTTTGAGGAAATGTAGCATGACTTTATTTGAAATTGCAGAAATGTTTGGTGTCTGTAAGACGTATCAAAACAATTTCAATAAAAAAATCAACGGAATTTTGAAGGATCTACAATATATTGATGCAGCCTTGAGAGAAAATCTGCGTTCTCATCTTTCATCAAGTCCATTAACATCTGGGAATAGAGAAACCCCTTGAAGAGATAATTCCAAGTCTTGATTGTGCCTTGACTTCACCCAATGAGTATTCTTTGTGAGCGTGAGGACCCAAATCGAAACGCGCAACGCTAAATGCAACGCGTTTGGACAGCTTCCCTTCTGCTGGGGACCCCTGCGATGAGCCAGTGCTATTAGCGGCTCGTCGCAAACAATCTGTACTGCGCCTGGTGAGGATGGAGCATTAGACGGGGCGGGACGGAGCAAAACGTGAAAAAAATGGAAGGAAGAAAACGGGACGGGATGGTTCGCTATGAAACGGGATCGAACGAAACATTTCAGGATGTGGCGGCATTAAACGGGACGGGATGGTTCTGGACGGAGCGAATGTGTCAGAATGGCACGGTAGGATACGGGACGGGATGGTTCGCTCCGACATGGGTCGAAACGAAAGGTTTCAGAATGGGGTTGTACGAAACGGGATGGGATGATAGGAAACGGGACGGGATGATACTCTACGACACGAGAAACACAGGCTGGGTCTGTACGAAAGGGACGGGCCGTAGCCAGGGCTTGGCGTGGTGGAACGCAGCGGCGAACAAGTTCTAGTAGAGTCCAGGCGAGGCCTTGGTGCAACAAAAGACGAGGGGCAAACGAACTCGGCGAGCACGATAAAGGGGATCTCCCACGCGAGAATCGGCCTTGGGTTTATCCCCCCAGCCCCACCTCACCAAGAGCCTTTGACGGCGGACGCGTGGCGCCGCGTGCGAGCAGAGGAAGGACTAACGGGGCGAAATCTTACTATTATGTGATTTATTAGTGATTCCGAACGCGTCAACTGCACAGGTCATTAGGCCCGAAAATGTGGTGTGTTATTTCGTCGTGATGTGACGGTGATCTTCCCCCGCTGGATGGTGAGATCCGACGCCACCGTCGGCTAGCGAGGTTTTTCCAACCAGGTATCTCCTACCACCGGGGCACCTCATAAGCTGGAACACGTTCTAAGCTACCGACCGTGTGGTAGTGTAGTGCATGTAAGTGTGTGTACGTTAAGGGTGAGGATAGGACAAGGAAAAGGAAGGAAAGATCGCGCGCCGTTTGTGTCCCGTTTTTAGGGTACTACCCCGGCATTCGTCTGGTGTTGATCGGAAAAACCACGGAGAACTGCCCATCAGAGCAGCCGGCCACTATATTTCTCCTCCAGACGGCGATAGAACTACCTAGGTATCTGGCTAGTGTCGAAAACCCTGCCATGGTCCATCCATCCACCGTCTGGACTCGAACCTGGGATCGCCCGGTCAGAGTCACTGCAGTGACATCAGTTGTTGCTTTGAGTTACCTCTCGCCCTATTCGAGAGAGACTTCTTTCTCTGGGAGGAGAGTGAAGTGGAAAAATAATTGAATGTCTCAAAAAAATATAAATAAACGGTTACGCTATTTGAAACAGTTCTTGAACTGAGATGTTAGCGCCAGAGAAAGAGGAAGAAGGTGAGTGTGTTGTTGGGGAAGAGGGCGTGCCTCCGCTGCGACCGTGGCCTGAAGAAGCCTTACGAGGGCAGACGTGTGGCTCTGCGCGGGAGGGATCGCAGGAAGCAGATGGCAATCGTTGGGAAGTCTTAGACGTTTCGCGTGCACGTCAGGATGAAGACATTGTAGATCTGCAGTTCTTCGTGAGGAACCTCTAGTAATAACGGAATTTGGTGTACGTCTCCACACACAAGTTCGCGTTAATTTAGCACCTATCTGCATCTATCTGAATTTGGCAGATCGCTGCGCTGCGCCGATGCGACCTTCGGTTTTGGGTCCGAATCTCACGCAAGGCGTGATGATTGTGTCCGTGTGATAGTGGTGAGGAAGTTGTGGCGAACCACCACTATCTCATAAACTAATCGTCTTTCATCATTTCATAATTGGCTGTGAAAGCTGAGGTTCGGTTATCTGCATTGTTCGTCAAGGTCCCGGTAGGGATGGGGCATAAGAAACAGGTAATCTGATCTTAATTTTTTCTCTGCGACTTGGATAGATCTTCAATTAATGTAATTACGAAAATTCCTTTTTTTTTTGTAAGTTTTTGGCGTACCACCAACACAGCTCACATCTTCCGTTTGACTGGGCAATTTGAGTTGGCCCTAGAGGAGTGAGACGGTTCTTGCATCTCGCTATATTTTTGTAAAGTTGATGAAGCTTACTTAGATGAGACTTACTCGCTGGTTTCGGTTTTCGGTGGAGATTTTTTGGTTTGCGAAACTCGTATTAACAACTGGACAAATTGTGGTGTATTAGCATAAACGTCACGGATTAGCTATTTGCTTTTCTTTCCAAAACTCTCCCGTAGCTGACCTTATATTCGGTCCAGATCATCTTTAGCTGAACGTTCTTTTAATAAACAAAATAGAGTATACAAGAAAAATTACCACAATTCTTTTTGTTTTACTTACAAAATAATAAATGCATCTCTTTGAAAGAAAAAAAAACTTGTATATGGCATATGGTTCAATCAAAGATTAAACCGCTCTGCCTAAACCTTCCTTAAAATTATGTGGATAATGTATTTGTGAATAAGCTTGAACTTGTGAATAGAGGATATTGTTAGACAAAATACCTTAATATGAATTTGGTGTATATATTTAGCCTTAAAAATACATTTAGAGTTCATTTGACTTTTTCAATTTCATATATGTAACATAAAGTGTAACTAGCAATTCCCACATGTCTCAATGCATATTGTATTGTGTGTGTGTGTGTGTGTGTGTGTGTGGTGTGACTGTTTTGTTCTATTCATAGGCCTGCATAATGCCTTATAATTTATTTGACTTATGTTCAAAGCAGCGTATTTGTAAAATGATTTATAACGCTATTATCGATTATTCTTCATTCACGATGCAATATAAATGTAAGACATAATCGTACAAACGCTTATCGTGACAAGTAATGTATGTTTTTGTGCTTTCACAATGTTTTATTCAATGGGTCTTCGACGTCGGATGACAAATTTCCTGTGCGCTCGGAGAAAAGGGATGCAGGAAGCGGCCAGGCGTGGAACCGAATCCTATTTTCAATTAATCATTTTCGGTTTTTCCCTTTGAGAATCGAGGGGGAAAACAAAAATAAAATGTGGCACACAGGATCTACAGTCCGGCCCTGGCACCTATAGAATTGAAAGTCTCTTTGGTGAGGCAAGCTTATTGCGTTTCCGTAGCTAAAGGAAGATTAGCAATATCCTTTTATCTACTTTTTGCCGAAAGATTTCAGCATATTACTGCTACCTCCATGTTTTGTGATTTTTTTTTAAGTAACCCTTCTACCAGTATTTGCCACGTCCTAAAAACATTCTATTCATTTCGCGGTTCGTTTTCCTGTCGTGTTAGCGTGAACGCTAAAAACTCCCGGTGTCATAGAGTCTTCGTTAAGTAGAGAAGTGTGTCGTAAAGCTATTAACAAGTAAGTGACCGGTGTACGCAAGTCTACGTGGCAGCATTGTGGGGGAGTGTTCGTGTCCCATTGTCGTGGACGTGGAAGAAACGAAAAAGAGGTAGGAGCAGGGGTGTTGCTGAAGAAAAGGACGTCCGAGAAAGAAAGGGGGGGGGGGGGATGAGGCGATGAAATGAAAGAGAGAAGCGGAGCCGCGATGAGAAAGAAAATATGGTTGGAGCCTGGGAAGCTGCCAAGGAGCAAAACACGGGCAATCATTAGGACGGAACGTGATTGTGACGTCATGAGACGGCGATTCGAACCGGAACGGCATTCCTCCGCTTCGGGCGCCAGAGGTCGCAGCGGTGGGGTGGGAGGGGGGGAGAGGCGGCGATGGGGTCAGGAGATTTCGGGCGCTAGTGGGCCAAGGTCCCGGCTCGGAGTTAGGCAGCTTCCGGGGGCAGAGGGAACTTTGGGTTGAAGTGAGTGCTTAAAGAAGCCTTATCCGTTGCTTTCTTTTGGAAAGGGGGGTGTTTCTGCATGCCCCTTCACCGTTGACGTCTTTAGACATCTCGCAAGTGTGTTCGATATTAGTGGAACGTTCCGGTGAAGCGTAGACATGAGATACAAATTCTATTTGATGTTAGCGATAAGTCTGCGGAACCAGAAATGAGTCTCTCTTCCTCTCCCTATCTCCCTCTGTCTGTCTGTCTGTCTCTCTCTCTCTCTACCTCTCTCCCCCTCTGTCTCTCCTCACTCTCTCCCTTTTTCTCTCTCTCTGGAGGCCCATAGACCGAGTGACTCAATCAGACGAGCAAAATAAATTTACTTTAACCTCGTGTCAGAGACTATATATCATAGACAGACTTTCGTTTTATTTTAATTCAAGTATATAAAACAATAATAGAATTTGTTTTCTTCGTTGCATTCATATATTTATCTCTACGCTTCAGTACCGTTTCTCTTTTAGCACTAAAGCGCTAACAATTGAACTTGCCCAATTTTAGTGCTAAAATTGAACTTTAATCATGCTCTGCATGCCGTGAAAGAACAGTTTACTGGTGACTGACTATAAACATATTTTTTAACGTATTGTAATGTTTTTTAATAGATATTGATAAAAATTGTTGTACGTATGAACATGAAGTTGGGAATGAATGATCACAGAAACGCGGTTGTTTGGTAATTAAATTGTACACAGCAATGCAAATTACACCATTGCATTGTTGCCAAGTGTTTCTTTTTTATTTGGATGATGGTATCCCCCCTCTTATTTGATTATCATAATGGGTGGGCTTTTAAGAAAAACAAGAATTTAAGTCAGTAATTTAAAGGCAGAAAATAGTTTTAATAAAAGAAGAAAGGCGCTCCTTGCTCCCGTTGTAGCGTTCTGACGGAGGGGCCTGCATCTAGCCTTCGCGCGGCGAGATGAAGCGAAGAGGAGAGCTGAGAAGCGCCGGTACGGGAGTTTTATGGCTTCGCCGCTAGGCTCCGGGCCGCGCCGCTTTTCCTACTGCGTGGCTCACCGCCACTTCGCTGCGCTCGACGCCGCACCGCTCGGCGAGTGGGAGGAGGCGCGACACTGTAGCAGGGCGTGCGTGGGTGAGAAGGGGAGAGGAGAATGAAATAAAAATAATTATTATTGTAATATATAATACAATGTATGTATACAATGTAATATAATAGATATAATAATATAATATTATATAATAATATACTATATATAATAATATATATATATATATACAATGTAATATATAATACAATAGCATATTATTCTTGATGACCTTTTTTTATAAACACAGAGAATTATAATAGGTAATACCACGAGTGTTTTGGGGATTGTCGAGAAATTCCAGACTTGCAAATCGATTAGGGAATTTCCAAAGCGCAAGTGGTATTTAATATGATTTTTTACGAGTGAGATTATGTCCAACAGAGTGAATAGTGAAAATATGTTAAAATCAAAGAGGTAATGTTAGAGTATATACGCTGTTTTTTGGACATCGACATAGCGATCTGTGTATAACGCCTCCTAAGAGAGATGAGTCACAGTTTATGATTGGCCAGTGGGTAGAAGTAGTAACAAAAATCAGATAGAAAAAGCGATAAACCTTTGAGATACACCGCCCCGATTGGGACATATTGTATGTATAGTAAAACACTATTGGTTTTAATTCACGAGTGGAATAGTCTTCATAAACATTCATTTAAATAGTATAAAGAGATAAAAATGTCATCCCATTTGGGACCTTAATCATGTGAAGCACTGGAAACGGCGACGAGCTAGTAAAATAAATGTACAGTATTAACAATGACCATAGATTAAAGGTGAACAATTGAAATAAATCGCAATATCATGTTTTGTCCGAATTAATATGTACAATGAACTTCAGTAACAAGTCAAACGAAATATAATAAATGATAAATGTACACTATTCACAATAACCATAGATTAAAGGTGAACAATTGAAATAAATCGCAATATCGTGTTTTGTCCGAATTAATATGTACAATGAACTTTAGGAACAAGTCAAACTAAATATTTGAATTGCTAATATGGATATTGTTTGATCTTCTCAGAACACACAATACTTAATAAATTATAATGTTTATAAGTTTTTTTCATTCTGTGAGGGTAAGAGTGACGTTTCTATAACAATTCTTATGATGACATTCGTTAACATGTTTGTATAAAAATTTAAGCTCTTTCTTTTTTGTGCAAGTTGGAGGTTTATCCACGGAATAATCATATGACGTTGCATTCATATCAGACAAAAATTGAAATATTTCGTTTTTCTATCATACGAAATTGTACTGTCATACAAAGTATGGAACGTTTGAGTCCAAAGACACGACACCAAAACGAGGTTAATAAAAGCGTAGAAAAAAATACAGGATGAGAGAAAAGCAGAAATGACAGCTGGGAGAACAATAAGAGGGAAAAAAGAATGCTCGAGGACGATGATTGTGAAGGGTCTCAAAGGATATTCGGATGCAGTAAGTCTGAAAGGATGTAAGGGAGTTGAAACAGAAGTCTTTATTTATTTTTCCCACTTGAGAATATAGCTCCAATTACTAGAATGTTACAATAAAAGGACGATTTTAAATAATTTAAAGAAAGGTAATAAAGAAGAGGAAAAAAAGAAAGGAAACAATAAAGAAATAATAATACAAAGAAAGTATGCCATCTAAAATTAATAAAACATAATGCAACAAAATTCATAAACAATACAACTTCAAAATAACAATCATAATAACGGGCAGTAGTAAACTATTTCACCTTTATTTAACACATTTCCATGATTTTATTCCAGCTTTTCTAATAATGAGAAAAATGAAGTCTGGAGTTTCATCTTTGGGGTGGTGACTTGTTGTGCGATGTTTTTCGTTACGGGAAAATAATAATTGACGATCTCTTAGTTGGATTCTCGAGTATTAAACTTTTATTTGTGACATTATTTACTGTCATCTGATAGACCTTTATTTTGTGTAGTAAAAATTGTTCAGCAACTACTCTTCGATTGACCGGTGAAGCTAGATTAAACTCTTGAAGTAGAAAATTGAATGGAATTTCACTGGCAGAGTTTCGATCGCTTTTGTAGTATACATACGTTGAGGATTGATTTTATATTAATTTGATTTCTAAAGAATTGTTCATAAGGATGCGATTTATGTAAAGTATATTCCGATTTAACGAACACGTGTTCAAGGAAAGACAGGGAGCTAGCACAGCTGTAAAGCATGAGTAAGTTGAGGGTGGTCGACAGACACTGGGTTCCAGGCACGATGACTGATCGCCCGGAAAGTACTTATACTGTTGTTGGAAGAGGTGTCCTTTGGGAAGACTGATGAGGGGCGAAGATGGTTGGTGGGTAGGGCAGAGATGGAATGGAAAGAGATGATGTACGAGCAAAAGGATGCGGAAACGAAGATGGAAATTACACGCGCGGGAGCAATAAATTGCTCCTTCGGTGTCCCATGTGTCTTGTTGACTTTTATGGCCCTAAAGACAAAATAAATGTCTTGTTCAAATGCATCTGTTGCCTGTATTCTACGGCTGAAATTATGTTGGTAGACGTTTCAAAGATATCCTATTGTTATACGTATTGTTTGATTAACGTCCTTTTTTAAGGAGCAACTAGTTAAACTAATTATAACATTATGCCTATTTCAAGTGATTTTCATTTGTTTATTCCATTTCAGGTTTCTAAGAAATTCAGTGGATATTTATTAAATAACATACTATATTCCTTCGTGTTTTCGGCTTGCGTATTATGTTTAGTAATGTTATATTTATCCTTGCGTCCTGTTTTGTACTAGATATTGTGCTTTGTCCCTGAATTCGTACATACATAAGAATATGTGCATGGTAATAACATTCTTGATCACAGTGCTACACCATACTTAAGTGAATGGAGAATAATTTGCATATTGTTAGCAGTTCGTTGCCTCTTTTTGCTCAAGAAAACTAACAAAAACTCCTTTTTAGTTTTGAAACTCGTTGCATTTCATTTCTTGAATGGTGTTTTCACAATTAAATGCGAGCTGTCCTCGGTAACTTTGTGGAAGAACTTTCGCAATTCCCTCCTTGTCGCAATTGTGTCTCGTTGCAAGCGAGATGAAAACGTCTGCATGAAACACGCGTGTGCGCCGTGTGCGAAAACGCCACCGGGCCACGGAGCAAACGCACTCGAAGGGCCGGGCGGGTTTGGAAATAGAAAGCGACAGAAAGAGTCGCCCTCGTTTTATACGCTCGCGGACCAGACCGCCTGCCTTTATGTCGGTTATCACTTGAAATCGCGTTCACGATTTGCTTTGTCCGACCGCCGGACCCTGTTCTAAAAGGCGGCTCGGCTTCGAAACGGCTTGTCGCGGCCCAACGCTGCTTTCTCGATTTTGTCCGCTTTAGACGTTTGAAAGAAACGTCATTTTTTTTATCGGATCGCGAATGCAGTAAACCTCATGCGAAAAATAGAATCGGGAATGATACGGGCTTTTAGGTTCCGGTCAGTGAGTAGGATGCAAAATCGAAGTATGTGAGCGCAGCGCAGAGAATATAGAGTGGAAGGATGCTTCGGATAAAAAGGTTGTGTAGGAAGAGGAGAGGCTTCCAGAAAGAAGGGACGGATGGCGGAAGACATGTTTTATTGAAATCGGTCGGCCAATATTCCAGTGGTTGAGCCAGCACAATTGAAGTGATCCGGTGAAAGTTCCAAGTGAATATAAAACAGGCAGTGACACCCGAACGAATTATCCACAACGATAGGTGATGCTGATAAAAAGTGGTATGTTGGAGGTGGAGATTGAAACAGATTACTTTTTCGAGGAGTTCGTGACTGAGGTAAAGCAAATACTAGTGGAGCGAGGATTTCATTGTGCACAAATGCGCGACCCTCATTGTAAATGTTGAAAATGGTAAAAGATTAAATGAAACGTATTCTTTTAGAAATAAGCTGATGATAATAACGTTGTGCCTGTTTGCTCATTGTTTTCTGTGTACCGCAATTGTAATTACATTTGTTCAAATGATAGTACTGAGTCATGCATAATTCTTTAAAAATATTTATAAAAATCTAAAGATTTAGTCGTTGAAATACGTCTTTAAAGAATTCCTCTAGGACCTAAGAAAACATTTTTGTAAGACTTTGAAGGGTGTTTATCGTAACGTAATAATAATAACAACAATAATAATAGTACTTTATTAATATTAATAAAAATCATGAAAAAGCAGTACGTAAGAATATTTCCGAATATAAATGAAATTCCTCAAACCACATGGCAAATCAACAGACGGGAAAGGAGCGAGACATGTCACATATTATTTATTGTAAATGATTAGCCCAATTCTTGTTTACAAAAACCAATAGATACGTGCAATAGCGCTTCCATTTTTTGTAATTTACCACATTCTTACAAATTCTAGTAAAGTTTCTGTCGATTTACACATACCTCACTTTCGATGCATTGATAATGGAAATTAATATCCTAAGTCGCTTTGTTTAATCTTGTTAAATACTGGACCCTTCCTGACGGTGCATTGTCTTCCTTGGACTTGGAGTCTTTCACAGAATGGAGAGATTGTATCGCGCTAGGGCGTGGCGTGGCATGGCCTGACGAGACTTTTGTATCGTTATGGGAAGTGATGTAGTGTGGGGGTGATGTGACGTGACTGTGTTAGGTGACGAGACGTCGTATGACTCGATGTGACGTGTTACGTGACCGGATCAGGCGTGTGACGTGACGGTGAGTTGCATGACCGGATCGGACGGGACGTGTGACATGTTGTAGCGTGACGGTGTGTTACATGACCGGATCAGGCGTGTGACGTGACGGTGAGTTACATGACCGGATCGGACGGGACGTGTGACATGATGTAGCGTGACGGTGCGTTACATGACCGGATCAGGCGTGTGAAGCGACGAGACGCGGCGTGATCTGACTGGGAGTAACGTAACGTCGGGCTCCTGCTGCGTTGGGGAGGCCTGGCCGAATGCCTTCGCCGCGTCCCCGACCCTGCCCGGCCACGAGCGGGCGACCCCGCCTCATTCCGACGCGCGCCGCCAGCAGCGACAGCCGAGCGGCCCGCGCGCCAGCGTTACGTTCCGCCTCCGGGGGCCGGGGTTCGATTCCCTCGCATCCCTTCGTGCGGAGTCGGTGCTGGAAAAAGCAGGTTCATTTTATGGATGTTTCACTGTGCTCACGATTCCTTCGCCTGTCGGGGGTAATTGAATATATTAGTGTTTACGGGGGAGCCAACGAAGGTCGTTATTTTTCCTAAAAGAAGTGCATGGTGTATTCCGGGACGCCGTGGTATTCCTTTCTGATTCAAACATGAGACCCGGCGCCGACGTAAACGTCGGCTTGCGTTTTTGTTTTGTTTGTTTCACAATCTGGTATCTTTCCGTAACGAGACGCCTCCTCAGCCGGGATAAAGTGTCTACATGTGTCGTCGTGTAGTGCGAGTGTAAGGGGAGAGGATGCGAGACGAATGAGAAAAGTTGGATCGCGCGTGGTCTGTGACCCGTTCGTTAGGGCACTGACCCTACATTCACCTGGCATTGGTCTGAGAAATCACGAAAAACTATCAATGAGAGCAGTCGGCCGCTAAAATCCTCCTGTAGGCAGGTTTTGAAATCGATCCAGCTGTGGAGTCAGTCGTCGGAACTCAATACTCGCCTCTCATTCCACTACATACTCCATCTCCTTTTTTGTACGCATCATATAGTGCTATTATTGTTATTATTGTGCTTATTATTATTATTATTATTATTATTATTATTATTATTATTATTGTCTCAATTTGAAGTCATATCCGGGGACGCCCGGCTAAGGCTTTGGCTTACAGCGCCGCAGTTGTTTTTATTCCGTCTCGCCGCAAATCGTCCGTAAGTATTTTGGTTATAGTAGTACGCATTGTATAGAATCAAAATGATTTTTTAATGTTTGGTAAAAATTGTCTGGATTTTTACCTTGGTAAAAGTATTTCATAATATTACGGCATTTTCTTCTCCGTGTCTGGGTTATAAACATAGCCAATTCTGCAATATCAGCACGTGAAATATCATGTGGCGCTTTACCGGTTCCATCGGGAATGAAATCGCGAGTTCGTGTCTCGGGCCGGCAATTGCCTGCCATCGCGTGGTCGCCCGTCGTCCGACGCCGCCGTCGCCGTTGCGAAACGAAACGGCACCGCTCGCCGTCCCGCCACCCTCGCCCCCTTGACCCGCCTTTGCCAACCCCGCCCGCCACCCCCGCCTCTTCGGCCATCGCCCCCTCGGCCTCCATAAAGCGCCACCGCCCGCTTCAGCCACCACGGGCCACCCCGCTAACCCCGCCTCCTCGGCCCACACCCCTCATCCCCGCCGTGATGCCACACGTACCAGGTAATGGTAATCTTTACCTAGGGTTTTTTGGAAGATTCCAAGAACCAGGATGAAGAACATACCGGTACTTGTAAATACAGGTTTTAAGCCTACGGTTAATAAATTGTACGATTTAAGATTCGTACCATTTTTTAATCATTAATTCTATCTAACACCAATATTAGCAATGACTATGTATTGGTGAAAAATGCTGCGTAAAACATTAAGGCCTGACATATGGGGGAAAAAAAAAAAAATGGTCTTTTTCTAGCAACATGCTGTAGTAGAAAAGGATAGGACATCTTAGAATTTTCATTGGTTTTATTGATGATAAAATGAATCGAATATAAGAAATTAAAGTTTAACGAAACTTCCTGGTGCGTTACACGAGTGAACATACCCACATTTACATTGCCGGTAGCGGGAAACGCCCATTCGGCGTCGACATTCACACAGAACGCCGATACCGGTTTGGCACTGACCTTCGAGACGGCACTAGTTTGGCACCAAACAGTACCTCCTGCACCTACTTCGTCGCTGGTATCGCTTGCGTATCCATACGGATATCAGATACCTATACGGCATCGTCCTCTGACAACGGCAAGGTTTGGCAATTAATATCGGCTCCTACTCCGACGCCGGTAACGGCTGTAACATCTAATACCAGCCACGCCACAGACTCACGGCACGGTAACAGGTTTTGTCGGTACCGACACGCGGCACATAACCCCGGCAGGTAGTGGTTGGGCACGTACACGCTGATACCGATATAGACACCCGGAACTGTAACTCACGTTCGGCATCTCTGGCCTCCGACACCACCCACCGCCGCTTGTTCACCACTAACTACAGCTCTTGCCACAGGCCCACCCTTCCGACCACCACCACCGCGCCGGATAGAAAGCCGCTCGATAACCTGCGGTTGAATGCCCGACGCGAACGCCCGAAAGCCCAACGACGGCGAGGCAGCGGCGACTTCACGCCAGAGTCCACTCTAAAGACCCATTTTCCAAATGCCAAACGCAAGATAAGCATAGCGCATACACATAAACATTAACATAAGTGATGGACTGAAGTTTTCATAATGCCGACATAACGTTAGCAAAATAAAAGAGTTTCTATTGGCTGTGAGACATCTGGTTTTATCTAAGTGGTTGATTGTGAGAATCGATTTCGAGGTATAGAACTGTGCCCATGGCCATATGGCGTTTAGTTGTTTCTATCGACTTCACTGAATTTCGATTCTCGATTTGAGTTAACCGTACTTTTGTTTTGGTATTTCTTATGTCTTACTTTAAACATAAGTACAGAGCTTGAAGCTTGCAAAGGCTTTTTAAAGTTAACGTATTACGTGTTATGCTTATGCGAACGCATTGTGAATGAGTTCGCTTATGGACGCAGTTTGTAAACTTTTATTTTTAACGCTATGCTTATGCTTTATGTTGCATTGTGAATGGGCCTTAACCAGTGCAGTCTGAACGCGTAGCTGCAAACTCCGAACGTCCTCCATGCAAGGTGTAATCGTCAAAAATGCTACTCCTCACATCCACTTTATACCGAGGCAACAGACAAGGTCCCTTTTTAGACATGACACCAATAAACTACTATTAAAACAAAAGTAGTGGTAGTTTCTTACCGTAACTTGAATCGTTAGTACGTTCTTACAACTTGTCTTACCGAATTTCTCATTGGTGTTAAAATAACTAAAGTTAAATTCATATTTATTTATTTTCGTATTCGCGTTGACTTTTTCAATTCCGTGTGCTCCTCGCGAAAGATTTCTCTCTGTATTTTTCTTAGGTTTTTCACTTTAACTGACTCACATTTCCCAGTCTTTCATTCTAGGAATTTATGAAAAACGAATTGTTAATTTGGTATTGCCTAAGACAAACATAAGATTTTTTATTAGGCTAAATAAATAGAGGCTTAAAATTGAAATCCTGTGATGAACATCCTGTAACGTTCTTCATTAAGAGCAAATATAACTAATATTAATGTATTTTGTATAAGTGCAAGAAATGTAGTGCAACCGTGATAACAAATTGGTGACATTCCTGCATATTGTATGCAGGTTAATCTAGATTGCTATTGTGACTCATCATCTTCATTTCCTTTCAGTTTCAAACAGAGCCTAATAATGTAATGAACTCCGATTGTACAATCAGACAGCATGGCGATTGACTAATAAGATAGGTAGTTGGTGTGGTGAATAGTACGGAAATGAGAACGAAGTAGATCTTCTTGATGAGGCCTTTTTTGAATTTAGCTATCGTATTTAACGCGCATTGCTTCTGGAATTCGTAATTGATTTCATTGCCTTGTGATGTCATCTAGCATCAAAGTACCACTCTTACTACTTGTTAGAGCTCTTAGTGTGTGCTCCGAGAATTATTGCACCATTCTTCATCATTTCATTCAGAGACAACTTGTTAAAGGACGGGTGGGTTTTACTGCAACGCTGGTTGTTAGCGATGCTTGGATCTCCGAGATAAATCAGCCTAAAGAACACTCACTTCTTAGTTATTGCATCGACAGAAGAAGTTCAAGAAAAAATTGTATAGACTAAAGAATAATTTCTCAAAGTAACCATTAAGAATAGTATAATATAGATTATTACAACAGTATTATAAAAAACATTTTAAAAAATGTTGAAACTGAATGAAATACATGTGGTTGCAATAGCTCGTATTAACATTAAAACATTTCTTTCTTTATTCATTGCTTCAATGCATACTGCATGTGACTCAGCGACAAATGAGTGATATGCTAGAAACTGAATGAAGTGAAAGTTATTGGAGAAAACTGGCAGGAACATGAAAGTATTAATTGCACAGATGAGTATGTATAAAGTTAAATTTCTTTGCGATGTTGAATACACTGACATTACAAATTCTACGATATATTCATTTTCATTTTTTGACAAAAAAAATGAAAATTTCGAGGAGTTATGGGAAATATACTGGGTACTTAGTGTGCATAAAATCATTAGTCTACGTTAATTCACATCGGAAATATATTTGTTAATGATTACCTAACATGTTAAACATTCTAGCTACATAATTAAGAAAGTTACGAAAACGTAATAATTAAATACAAATAATTTTACGAAAGATCAGTCCGTTTAAGTAGCTGCAAATCTGTGCGCAAATATCTAAAATATGTCTTATTTCAGGCACGGGCAGGGGTCTGAGCGAAATCCTACATTTTTCACTAACTATTAACTTTAAATTGTCACGAAACCTTAAGCAAAATTATCGGATAATCAAATTGTATCGCAGCGTGTGCTGAGCATAGCCTGCGAAATTTTACAACATACAGAATATGAATTTCGCCCAAAACATTTTGGATTTCTCCTCTCAAAATTTTCCGTGGATCCGCCCCGGCTTATTTTCAGTATCGCTAACTATGGACTATGGAGTATGCCGTCCTTTCCACTGCTCTCCTTTTTCCCTCCTTAGATCGGGAAGATGGCTGTTCCCTAATCTCCAAACGGCTCTCATTAGCTGAGTTGACTTAGTGGCAACATTACGACATAGCTAGGTCGCATCAGCCTCTGTCTGGAGGAGAAATATTGCAGGTGGCTTTTCCGACCTGTTTTTTGATCTCCCATCCGTTTTCTGTGCATCTCTTATCAATACTAGGCGAATACCGGAACAGTACCATAACAAACGGACGTACAAGCTGTCGCCTTGTGTAAACTGTCCTATGATCTCACATTTCAACTGCCACCTCCTGGGATTTAACATGTCCAGAAAATGGCCAACAAAATGGCTCATCTCTCGTGATCCCCAATGACTCCTGCAGTACGAGGATGTCAAGCCACAGCTCTCATTGGTCTATATCGCAGTTGGGAAGCGAGAATATTTTCTTAGGACTCCTAGTCTTTGACGTTCTCTTGTCCTTTGCGATGTCCATGAAAGCTTGAGCTCCCGTCACAATCAGCGAACTTGCATCGGAGCGTGAGTGTCGAGAGAATGCTTGTCGTTAGTCGCGCAGGCACATAAGGAGTCGCTTGGTATTCTATGTTGCGACTTGTGCCCGCGCCGTCGTTTGCATTTTTCGGGGTCACCTACTCATTATCCTAATGAGTAAAACGCACTGCTAATACAAAGGTGCTCATAATGCCGGCCATGTCGGTGGTGTGTGGTTGTCGACGCCTCTTGCGGCAGGTGGGCGGCCTATTGACGAGTTTCTGCCATATGCTGTATAGAGTGCGTGCTTGTTCTTTGCTGAGGACCACTCGCTTTGCAGTTGTAAAGTGGACTCCTTTTTCAGGTTCCTGTCGTTTCGTGTGATGTCACCACATTTTTCTGTGTGTGCTGTCCCGTGTGGTCTTGTCATATGACCATCTTTTTACAACCAAGTTTGGTTGCAGGAGGGTGTTTGTTTTTTGTGAAAATAAGTTTTATGACGCAATTTGGCTGCAACCGACTCCTCGACTTCAAAGGAGAGTTTTAGATACTCATGATGGTCAAGGTACGAATCAAAATCGTATTGATGGAACACCGAATAAGAGACGAACGGTCGAAATGAAAACTGAATTAAGAGTAGGCAGCAAGGTGGCAAGCAATGATGCAAATTTTCAGCCTAACTGTCGAGTTTTTTTGTGATGGTGAATAAACAAATCCAATCCTTAATGTCGTATTACACTTCACAGGACTAAAGTTCAATTACTATTGCACAAATGGATGCATTTTAATATCCTTAATGTTACCGCAGTCGTTACTGGTTTACAACTCTCATTTAAAGTATTGTTACTCCCTCGTCGCATTGAAGATTACTTTTCATACTCTTTCACTTTCGTCCTTTCGTTATGAGTCATTTTGTGAAAGTTTGCTGTGACAACGTAGGTTTTAAAATAACACGTTTACAATGAAAATAAGAAAGGGAAAATGCTTTGATGAATTGCTGTCTCATGTTCTTTGAACCAAGAGCATTATAAAAATACTGTTATTTTAAGGAATACGTGTTTTGCCACTGGAGTTTTCTCATTTCGTAGTAAATTCAAAAAATACAAAAATTATATTACCAGACAGCTATCCAAATTGGGAAATGAAATAAACAAGGCAATTCATTTTGACAAGTATATTTTCACATTATTTGCTTATTTTTCTGATCAAGTTTCTTGAACGATTTGTTTAATTTATTTTGTGAGTTCTGTAGTTTTAAAATAATTGGAATAAAAAATAACTGCTCCCAATTAATTCTTTTCATACAGACAATTATTCGAAATTTTTGGCTAGCAACTTTCTCGAGATCTATAAATTCATGATTTATTGAAATTATCCCTGCAATGGACTATGGGTAACCACGCTGAAAACTTATTACGATAATAAAAAACGAATTAATCTGAAAGGCTGTTTGCAAAATTGGTTTTTGTGTTACTGTCCTAAATTTTCGAATCTTATCAGTATTTCGAATCTTTCGATTTTTTTATCAATTAATTGACAGCAAACTTGAATTGTGGATGAGTTTACATTGAATCACTTGTACATATGTGTACACGAACCGACAAGACGCACTGACACGTTACATTCTTCCTTATTATCATACTTCTTCACGTACCTTGCGGCCGTGTAGTCTTAGCCCCGTGGCAAACCGCTAAAATTTGAGAGAAAACGGTCCCGAGGGAACGGGATGCGTTATTCATCTCTCTGTTGCGTTCCACCGTTACAAATCTATGGCCTTTGGGTTTACGGCCCGTCGGCCTTACGGTTCGAGCCACTCGGCGGCGGCGGCGCCGTCGCCTCCGCCGCTCTAGGTCACTGGAGTAATGCCCTTGTGCCGCCGAGTCGGCGTGTGTGGTTGGTTGCCTACGCGGCAGGCGCTCCGGTTCGTGACGGCTCGACTGGAAATAACGCACCGTTAGCACGTCTGTCGGAGCAAACGAATGCACAGCTACCGATGATCTTGTAAAGCGTGTTTAGCGATTTTTCATGTTGAGTGGTTCCGGTTGAGATAGCGAATGAAATTACGAGTCTGCGAGGGAAGCGTCGTGGATTCGGAGGTTGTAGGTTCAACTGACGGTGACTGATTTTTCGGCGTATGGATGAAGTACCTGAGAGGTAGATGATCACTGCCTGAAAGAGACAACCGGCCGCGATAGCTTTGTGGCAACAACGTTGCCTCTCCAGCGTAGCTGCCCAAAACATCCTAGTATTTATTGATTCATTAGTGATTCCGGGCGCGTCAACTGCTAAGGTTTTTAGTCCCGTAAGTGTAGTCCATTTCTCCCTGGGATGTGGCAATGATCTTGACCCGGTATCAATATTTCGGTCAGCTAGCCCGGATTTCCCCAACCAGCTATCTCCCACCAGCGGGGTACATATTTGTGATTAACAATTAATTGTACCCTGGAATGAAGAATGTATTGCTTTAAAATAATTGCTTCGCTAAAATATCCACCGCCTATTAATGAAGAAAAAACACAATTGTCATTAATAAGCATTACAACAGTTTTTGTCAATATTTTGTTATGTCATTTAGTTTAGTTTAGTCAACATTAAGATGCTGACGGAATAAATATGTTGTATCATGATCGAAGTATTAGGGTTTCGATCTCTGATACATAATTACTTCGCACACATGCCTGTTGTCTTCGCGTCACGGTTGGCGAAATTATGTAGCACCCCATTCTGCTGACCTCATGGTTGACGTGGTTATTATACTGAGTCTTCGCCCCTGGTTGCTTCTTTACAAGCAAGTCGAGCATTGCTTTTTGTAGTTTCTTTGAGAATAAGAATTTGATTGGTGTGTTTGTACATCGCTCATTGTGTTTCTAAGTAGCATCATTGTCTAATTTCCTTTTCTTTTGTTACAGGTATGAAAGAGTCAACACTCATCAGAAAATTTAATCATTCTCAACAATGAAAAAGTCTCCCTGGTAAAGTATTAATAATTTATCAATGTGTTTTGCTGTTACGAGAAGGAAAGTATTGATCTGTTCTTGTTAGAAGTGTTGCAATATTCTTAATGTGTTTACATCTTCTTGAATATAACGCACATTGATTGTGGCGTCTCATGATATTAATTTTATTCAAGATAGACACCTGGTGGAAGTTTGACACCACAACAGAAAAGTATGTAAATACATTTTTGAAAATGTTTTGAACTTATTCTGGTGCAAGGTGAATAAAAACAAGGTGAATAAACCTCGAGAACTCAGGATTTTCTTGAATATATCAGACGCCGTATTAAATTTATCTCTTTCGCCTTTTGCTTTTGTTGCAATAGGGTAAATAAGCGTATTGTCAATTATTTTCTCGGGTTGTTAAATAACGATTCCTTTGCTTTCTATGTATAAAATTGATATTTTAATTTAACGATATGAGATGTTTTAATGTAGAAGTAGTTCAGACATCATATGTTTACATTACCTATCTCTGCTCCCCCCCTCCCCGCTATTTTATTTACCGTCTGATATTTAACTGATAAATCGATACCTGCTGAACACGTCGTAATACTTCGTGTGGTCCATAATAGCAATCGATTGCTTCTACATTTGGTTTGAGGGACAACATAAGTATGAACGAAGCATAACCACGAGAACCGCGAGCCCGAAACTAAGGCGTGGCCGTGGGCAGGTCGTTGTATCAACCCATTCCGCGGGCGGGCGGTTGTGACGTAACTTCCGGCGCGGCATCTCTTGAGCACCCGCTCTCGGCCGAGAGCACCTCATTAACGGGAACGCCCACTCGAAGGCCGTCGTCACCGTCCCAGCCGTCGTCATTAGGAACTTGCCATCGCAGTTTCGGACACCTTCGCCCTGATTCCGCAACTGTTTGTCGGTACAAGCGACGAAAACAAGAGACGTCGTGTTTGACTCCGGCCCCTCGTGCACTATTACCACGACCACCACCACCACCATCACTATCACCATCGCCATCACCACTACCACTATCTTTGGATACTCACCCCCCACTTCCTACTACGCAGCACCTTTACCAACAATACCACCAGCATTCACGCTGCTCGATCACTACGCCATAAACAACGCTACAACTCACAACTTCCAACGCCCCTACTCTTGCCCCGACCACCTCATAATTACTATCTCTGCCCCAACAAATGATATCACCACAACAATTACTACCAATGCTACTATAATTTCGCCCTCGTCAATGACGGCACAAATCCCATCGACTATATCCAAGGCATGAATCCTGCAAACACCTCCAGAAGAACCAACATCAATAGTGCTTTCAGCCCAGGCATTAAAATCGCCAGCGACAGTACAGCACAATAGCGATGGCACGCAAAACAATTATTCCGCTTTGCCCCGAATCGAAGCTACCGTCCTGATCATCCTACTGCTATCCCCCACGATTTCCTTGATGTTTCTCGCCATCTGCAGCTCGTCTGCCAGATAATATTATCAGCTTCTCGGCTTCTGTGCCACCATTGCCGAAAGACACAACTCCACATCCTACCCTCACCTCCACACATCCCGACCCGCACGCCGTTCCCTCCTCCGCAGTGGCCTCCGTTGCGACAGCCGACTGTGGCAGCGGCGGAGGCGGTGTGGTTTCGCTAGTGTGGGCGGCGGCTGTCCGCACCGCGACCGCACTCCGCCACATCGAACACGATGCGAGGTTCCTCTTGTGGTGTCTTTGCCGGGCCAATAAATAACAGACGTGAACGGTTTGTAATTTAATGACTATTTATTTGAAAAAAATGCACCAACACATGAATACTATTTTCAATAATTACAATAAACAATATTGACCCGTTACCAGAAGGAATATTCCTGGTCACCACCACCGCTGGCCTAATAATTTGAAATCTTATTAGGTGTGATGCACCAGTTGCCCTACGTGAGCATACAAGCGAGTATACTGCACCTCCCATCTCGACGTAGCACGCCGGCTCCAGTTCCCTGCCTCAGTAGCCTATGCATTGAAATGCAGCGCCGTGCACATCTCACACGACTTCCTACCGACGCGCCCAAGAATCAGGAGGAGGAGTTTAGGTCCGGGGTCTGCTTATATTACTTTCTGGGCCGGCTGACGGTACTGCGCCATCTCGCTGTTTCTGTCGACGCGTTTCCGCAACCAGCCTGTCTACGGAGTTCAGAAGTTTGCCCCCAAGTGGTCTACGGGGTTCACAAGTGGCCACCAACGACACGGCATCGCTTCCCTTCCGCTCCCTAGGTTTGCCATTGTTCAGCCCGGCGCCTCCTCCCGCCAGCTCTGCCCGCTGTCCCAAACTACTTCTTCGTGCATTTCATGTGCATGAAATGCACGTGGCTAATATTTTGTCACGTTTGTACAAGGCGACTGATATGACGCCATACTCTTCCCTTTTCATTTTCTGTCTTCTCACCTCGTCCCTCCTCACCGCTCCCCGTCTCGCACCTCTCCCCCTGCCTTGCTTTGCCTGTCTCCGCCGCGCAACGCAACACTTCTCCCTGGCCTGATCTCCAGTCCAATTCAATGATACCTTATTGGAGAAGTTGGAGATATCAGGCCTGCTCTTCCACCTGACCTCGTAAATTTCGCTATGCTTCTTTCGCCATCTTGCAGAGAAACGAGGTATCACTGAGGCGACGAAAAATGCGATTTGCATTCAGCTCAGAGGCTTCTTTTAGGCTTGAGGAACTTTTACATGAAGTAGAAATACATGGTGCCGCCGACTTTACTTCCACTTCAAATAAACGCGTACGAAGGATTTTATTCTCCCTTAAAAAACCCATGGCTTTGATCGGGTTGTTAATTCCGCTTCATCCTTGATATATGGAGTTATAAGATGCATCGCCCCGCTCCTCTGTCCCTTTTAGTCCCACTCCGCCCTTCTCAGCATTTCTCCACCCCCTCCCCCCATCTCTTGCCCGTTCCGTTCTGTTCTGTCTATCCGCCCTGCTCAGTCCTGATTTTAGGGCTGCGTCTCTCCGTCGGCTCACTCGGCACGTCAGCACTCTCCCCCGGCCCGCGCTGGCATGCCTAGGCCGTCGCGCCATTGACGACTCCGGCGGCGGCGACGACGACATGACACGCGCGTGACAAAGAGAGCTGGCAGCGAAAGTGGACGAGGATGCGTCCACAAAGGGAAGGAGGCCGAGGGGAGAGTGCGGGAGAAACTGACGTGATGGGAGGAGGGAGTGACTGGCAGGGAACGAGCAAATCAATGTGACATTTTTGAAAACGTGGGCGTTCGCTGCCGGAGCTAATAGATACTTTGCTGCTTGGGAATCACTGCATCCTAGGCGCAGTTGCTAGTTTCGATGGTGATTATGCGATCTTCCTCAGAGAGAAATGCCAATTTCGACCTCACGAAAGTCGCAGTATGACGACCGACGCGTTGACCACAGTACCATATGCGCGGAGTTTCCCGGTCAGCAAAAAATATATTTCAAAATGTGCTGGAGTAAGAATGTAGCACTGTTATTTGAATTCCACTCTAAAACCTCAATTTCACACACCCACATTACACACGGAGGAAAAGAAATTACACTCAAGTACCAAGAGATTCTAATAAACAATTTTCGAAGAAAAAATTAAACTGAAGTTAACGAATCAGCGTTGATTCTTTTTCGCAAAATTGAAACAAAATGTGAAAACATCGTGAATATACAGAAAAATAGAAAGTAGAAAATAAGAAATACAGCTATAATAATTTCATCGGAAGTACTCTTTTTACTTTTTTGCCTTGCAAATTCTTCGTAAGAAGAGAGAATTACGTAATCGTGCGCCAGAAAGCGGCGATTTATAAAAAAATGTAAATGGGCAGCTGCGCGGTTCGGTTGTCATCTAAATAAAAGCTCGTTTCATCGTGCGCTATGGACCGTCTGCGTTTCCGTTCGCCTTCAGAGTCCTTTGCCGCCGCGTCGCATCGCGTCGTGTCGCGTCGAGTCGCGTCCAGTCGCGTCGAGTTGATTCGAGTTTCGTCGAGTCGCGGGCGTTGCGCTCCAGCGAGCCCTGCACTCCGCGAGCCGAAGCGTGGCGAGACGGCTTTTGCCCTTCACGCCTTCGGGACTGGACGCCCGCGCGCCGCCCGAGTGAAGCCGTGCGTTTCCGGAGAGCGCGGGCGAGGGGAAGACACCGCCGCGGACTCAGAATTTCTAAAGCCTATTCAGTGGTTTTATTAAAATTGCTTTTTTTCTACAACTACATAAAAAGTAAACTTCCATGCATCGATAGCTATAAGTGAAGTTCGTCGTTTTTCAATATCAATGTAAAAAAGTTGTATCCGAGACAACTATCTTTTGACTGTGAAAAAAAAAAAAATTGTTTGGTTTTAGAAAATTGTTCTCTGATCATGGCCCTATGAAATGCATTTCTACATTCGGGGTATCATGTTCTAATACAAGTTTACAAAACGTTGTATTATACTTGTATGCAGTTGTAGAAAAATGTTCATATTTCGTGTGTGAAGTTCCCGTTTCTATTATGGTCTCGATTGAGATTTTTTTGCTTTGACCTATGGTCTGACTTCTCGACCGTGAAAAAAACGTAAACTTTACACTATAGTATGAATATAAGTATTTTTTGCTGATAGATTTATCGTAGAACTCTCAAATATACTTGATTACTTTAAAAAGTATTGATTGCTGATTATGGTATTCAGAAATTGGAAGTTAAGATCGATGTTATCAAGGCAAACTTGTGTGAAATTATTCTTGCTTTCCTGTATAATTTGTTGCAAATACTGCAATGGATAAATTTATTCACGTTCTTTCATATATAGAAGTAAGAAATTATATCTGTTCCTAACTATCGAAATAAACGCAGATAAGCATCACATGCGCTTCGTTTGAATATGTTGAATTGGACTTTTTCAAGTTATAGGTGAGTAGTCAGTAGGGCAGAACCTCACGTTTCATCGGAAAAGAAACACCGCCATCTTTCGGCAATAACATGCACTACACTTACGGATCTAATGACCAAAGACGTTGACGCGCCTGGAAACACCAAATACTGAGTGAACACTTTTTAACGTAAGATGCTCTGAGTAATTTGTAACGATGATATTTATTCGTTTTATGATTCATACTGTGAAATGAAAGCATGGTATACACAAACATTTTCCTGGCCCTCTTTTGTTAAAAAATTCGTGGGAAAATGTGAAGAAGTTCCTGAACTAAAGGGTAGATATAGGGGTTTCTCCACAATCCTACATGTTTAGAAGTAACGGAAAAGATCTGAAGCACAGTATTTCCCACCACTACAGCTGTTACCTCTCCCGTTGACCTCTGCTTCGTGGTTGCCATAGTTTTCCAAGTTTATTTTCGGTGTATGGTATTGAATTCATGAATAGTTGCGTCTTAACTTGACCTTTTTAATCCACCATGTGCACCTGGTTAACTTTAATAAATAAATTGCGCCAGCTTAAACCAAAACTCCGCAGAGGTAGTAGGATATAAATTACTTCATTTGATGTCCAAATACACAAAATTTACGTCCAAAGATGCTCATAGAGCGCAGAATGTTTTGCAGGATTTTAATGATCTGTCAAAGTCGTGAGAATTTTAAGAAAATTTTGAAAGCAAACAATTGTGAAGTTGAGCTGAAGATGTTGAAAATTTGAGCGAGGAAATAGTTATTTACAAAGGTGGCATTATACATAAATCTGTCCCAAAACCTGTCTCAACTGAAAATTTCCTTCCACATTTTTCTGTCCTGTTTTGTCATCTTGAGATCGCTGTAGCACTTTTTGATGTATGTCAGTATCCTATAGCTTCTCCTTTCAGTTTTTCCCTCTATTATAATTTTCATTAAATTTTGATTGTTTCTCAAAAGTGTCCCAGCCAGTTTGATGTTCTACTCGTAATATGTTTAATTAAATGTCATGTTTCTTTCAGGCGCCATCTCATTTTTCACTTTTCTTAGCATTTTATTATAGACACATTTTGAAGCTTCGTAAATACATTTTTTTCGACGTAACGTTTGAACCTTCAGCAACTATATCTCAGAACCTGATAGTAACTCCAAATGAAGAAATTGGCATCTCTTCCATACAAGCCTTCCTGCCTTGTTGAGAACTGCATTAATTCTGGCTCTCGTTAGTAGGCATGCTATTTTCTTGGTGGCCTTTTACCCATATGCTCTTATTTCTGTGATGATTTTAGTGCTGCTGACATCTAAACACTAAATAATTGCCACGGTTAAATTGATGCAGTAGTGGAGATCCGTTATTTGTCATTGTTCGGACGCGTTTTAGTACTTTTTATTTTACTTTCTTAGAGAATGATTGATGAAAAATCACATCAATAAGAAATGCTTTTTTTATTTCAATATGTGTGCTTTCTTACCGTCGTACGCCATGTTTATCACATTTATTTCTTATCGATAACTGTTTCATTTTGCGGGAAAATTTTATTTTCATTGCACGCCAATTGGTATTCTTTTCCATTATTTTATTACACTTCTGATTTTAAAACAGGCAATATCGTGTAACAGTAGACAACCACGGTAGCGTGTTGAATAATGTGATGCTTTATGAGGATGCAAAAATAGAATAACACTAATTAGTTGGATTTGTGTGAAAGAACAAACTTTAAAATTATTTTTTATTGAAAATAGTTTAACATTGGAATGCGACTTGAAACGTGTCTGTTAATACATGCTACAGAGTAAGGGTGTCGTCCAAAAACGAAATAGAACGTCCAGAATAATCTCGTTTTGTACATTACAGCATAAACATTACTCGTGTTCGATTAGTGGCATGCAAGCCTGATTGTAAAAGCTCAGTGCGCGTTGTGTGTTGAGTTACGTGCGATGATAACATATCTTGCAGCAAAACGTGACTTGCGGGAGGGTTCTCTCTATTGTTATCCGTACATTATAATCCAACTTCTAATTTCTCATCCTAATCCGTTGGATGCAGGCGTGGTGGCGATTTGCAACTCAGCAGTAGGAATGTGTTTTGTGTCGTGTAAATGATACAAAACAGTCATTGTTCCTTTACATATTATACAGGGGTTTTTTGAAAAAAATATTATAAACTTCTAGAAGTGTCGGAAATAATCACGTTTGGACAATGAACGTGTAGTGTGGAGTGTCATATAACGGAGTTGCACATGTGACATTATCTCCTGATTTTTACTTTAGTCTTTATGCACAGATGTTCAGCAGCGAACTTCTGCGCATACAGCATTGCCTAAAAATCAAAAGCAAATGCCACGCGCATTCAACTTCATAACATGCAACTTCCCACTATACGTTCATTGACAAACGTGATCATTTTCCAACCTTCTACATGCCTTAGAAGTTTGTAACATTCATTCTTAGATATCTCTACAGATAGAATTTGCTATTTTGTGAAGAGCCACAGGAGACCGTCTGATCATCATACAGTGGGAACCCCCTGAGCAAGATGTCGTACCTCACGCAATGCGTGCCCATGACACGGGCGGGAGATTTTCAAGCAGCCTTCTCCGCGCTATCCTCCATCTCTCGGTGGCTTCTTCCCGCCCGGGGGCGTCCTTGTGCCTCTTCCTCGACATCCGGTGCGCGCGAGGTCGCCGGAGAGCGAGTGCTAAAGTTGTAAGGCCACAGTCGAAGTCTCCGCGTTGCGAAGAAGGGACGGGACGGGACGGGACGGGACGGCGGGTAATGAAATTCGGGGAGGAAACGGGAAGAGGCGTGTGTGCGGATCTGGCTGTGAAAACTCCGCTTCCTTCAACGTGCCGTCAGGTTTTGTTTCTTAATTTTCGACTTTTTTTGTTTGTTTTTACTTTCTCGCTGCGGAGTATCGAATGACTGCAGATCGTCTGTCTGTCCGTCTGTGAACAACGCTGGCGGATAAAAGTCTTTCAGCTGGTTTTCTCCAAAACTGATATTCCTCAATCGATCTGGCTGATGCCGTGGCCCCTTGAATTTGAAAACGATATTTTAATTTTGTGAGGTACTTTTCATAAAACCTCTTTTTCAAAATAAAAAAGACTCCGTCTTTTTTAACTACATTTTGCCGTTGGGTAGTGTGAAGGACGTTTAAGAGAGTGGTGCAGGTCTCATGTACGTTAAAAACCCTAATTTTTCAAAAATTGCAAATGTGTAATTTTTTGTTCCGAGTCTTCCTACAACTAAACTATTAAAGATAGAGATTTTTAGGAAGAGGTTGAAATCTTGTCCTTAAAGATATATTTTCAAATAAAGTCATGTACAAGTTTTCGAAAATTTAAGTATTTTTCGCGTAATATTGCGTGAAAATACGGGCAAGAAAATACATGCTGTTTTAGCACCACTAGCTTTTTCTTTCTTCGTTTTCGTCTCTTTTGTGCTTCTCTCGAGAGAGGCTCTCGCGATTCGAGAGTTGAAGATATATCAAAATTCATTGCACGAGTTTCTTGCATTTCGCAGCTATTGTGAGTGCGTGTTTCAAAAGTTGGTCCACATAATATGAATAGGAATATTCCCCGATCTGCGCTAGTTTATTTGCGAGTCTTCTGGCTCTATACATCTCAACATGAATTTCGCTTGGCGCCCTCTTAGAGTAAGTTTCGAGCGGCTCCGCACTCTGTCGCATTCGCATTCAGACAGACTCGACCGTTTATGACCGAGTATTTGATGTTCTCGCGAGAGCGTCGGCAGAACGGTTTCGTTAACGTGAGTTATTCGGTGGAACTGAAGCATTCGTAATGGACTTAGCTAAACACTTTTGAGCTACGAACGGGAAGCCCTGTGAAAGACGCCAATTCAGTTTTCCAAACTTATGGTAGTATAAATCAGACGAAAAGGATGACACGGATGGCTGATAGTTTCTACCAATTATTTACTTTAACTCATTACTGCCATATGTCTGTGAAGTTTCTTATCTATTTCTTATCGTATATGAAACATAACATTCAGCGCGCAGTTTTAATTGATTCGGTTCCGTTATCTGTCGTCTATAAATAATGGCATGAATGGCTGTTCTAATCAATGGCAGTGTGACCACAATCGTTCTGCAGAATTCTTCGGCCGAATGTGGATACTCTGACTGAATTCTTGGTGGCAATATTGTCAGATTGTTCCGAGATTTTGGGGGGATACGGCAAGTAAAATTGAAAGTTCAGTCCATGCGTTCATTAATCCATATAATCGAAAAGCCAGTCCACTCAAAGGAAGGAAGATTCCACTCCGGTAATTACATTAAATTGATTAATGGTAACCACACAAACGATCACAACCGAGAATTTGCTTATCCGACAGAGCTACTTGGCAGTTTGCAGAAAATCGACCTTAGTGGGCTCTAGAACATGAAACCTCCGGTCTCTGAAGCATAAGTTGCGAACACGCAACTACAGAACACCACTATGATACACGAAAATGCGATTTTGCGCATGCTTGCGCTGACGCGTCTTGTGGGCTGAAGCCGCTCTTTGCCGAAAGTGAGCGTGCACACGGAGCCCGAAGGCAGCGGAGCGTGGTGACAAAGGCAACACGCCCGGTCGTTGTCTGAACTCAGCCCGGTCTCATCACGGGCCTAAACGGTTCGCGCGCCGCCCCTCCAAAGCCCCTTTCTAATAATCGCCTTCGCGGCGCGTTGCCTCGCCTCGCACCCGCCGCCTAAGCGATGCGGCAGGCGTCAAATGGAACTATGTTGGTAGATGAGTGAGCGAGAACGAAAGGGAAATGGGAATGGTGATTGACCGGAGATGGAACGGCGAGAGCAGAGGGTGGAGCCGGAGCGAGAGCGGGTGGGAGATGTAGGGAGGAGAAGTTAGTTATTGCCGCATTTTACATGGCGGGACTCGAACCATCAGGCTCGACGAGTTGGACACGGAAATTTCTCTACGCTCCTCCACCATCTAGCGGGGAAAGAAGGTATAACTCGGTTGAATTTTTTACTTAGTTTTGAATTTAGCTCGAGAATATTTTACTCGTAAATCTACAACAAGGGACAGCCGTCTTTACTTCCTCTCCGAAGGACGTAATAGGAAGAATTTTTTCGCCCTTCAAAATCCTCGGCTTCGATCCGGTTGGTACACTCGAACTTGGGTACAACAGCCGGATACGCTAACCGTTAGGGGCCGCAGAGAAGGGCAGAGAACGAAGGCAGGGGTGGGGGGTGTCAGAGCTGCGAGAGCAGCATCAGAATCGGAGGCTGGAGCAAAGGAGAAGGTGGAGGCGGGTTGGTAAGAGGGAGAGCGAAAACGAAGGGAAAATGGAGTGAAGTAGTGGTTGACTAGAAGTGGGGACGAGAGCGAAGGCAAGAGCAGGAGATGGATCGGTGGAGGGAGAGTGGTCTAGAGGAGCAGAGGTTGGGGTGGAAGTGGGATCGGGAATGAAGGCGAAGCTAGGTGGGCGGTGGTGGCGGTCAGAGACTGGAGCAAAGTAGGCGGGGAGGAGGTAGACGCGGGAGCGAAGGGGAGAGATCAGGGACGGAGCTAGAAGGGAACAGTGCCTGAAGCGTTGACCGGAAGCTTTGCTGGAATGCTTTGCTGGGGAGTGGCGTGGTAGATTGAAGAGCAGCGATAGGAGCGGGAACGGGGGAGGGGAGGCTGAAAACGCAGACGGGCGCGGGCGGACATGTGTTATTTTAAATGTCGAAAAGTACTGTTACAATATTTTTTAGATTGAGTGATTAGTAATCCCGGACGCGTCAACTGCTAAGGTCCGTAAGTACAGTGCATGTTTTTCTCGTGAGATGGCGGTGATCTTGCCTCGCATGATGGCGAGATTCAGTACCGACTTACCGTGGACTAGCGGGATCTTCCCCGACCAGGTATCTCCCACCAGCGGGGCACCGCCCCAGACGGGACAAGTTGTAAGGTCCCGGTCGGTCTCCTGACATGTGTGGTTGTGTAGTGTAAGTTGTTTTAAGTAAGGAAAAGGAAAAATTGCGCGCGGTCTGTGGCTCGTTTGATGTTCGTACTGAAGCGGCATTCGCCTGGAGTTTATCGGAGGCACCACTAGAAATCACCAACCTGAGCAGCCGGCGGCTACTTACATTTTAATTATTAACTTTACGTTAGCTCTTAACAAGCACGACGACTTTCCGAATACAAGCCCTCTTTTTTTACATGATAATATTCCCTTAGTTACCTTTCCATTCCTTCAATTTTAGGAATCGGCTTAAACATTCTTTGCATCCAGACGGGAGCGAAGGCGGAAGCGGAGGAGGGTTGGGGGCAAGGATGAATGCACGAACGGAGGAGGAGGCGATAGTGAACAGAGATGGCGGTTGAACGGAGGCAGAAAGAGAAGCTAGAGCTGCGTTGGCGAAACGGGAGCGAAGGAAGGCGCTAGCTCGCATCCGCGGCCTCTCGTAGAAGAGGATTCCGAGCGCGCTGGAGCCAAGGAAAAAGAAGACATGCCCCCGGGGGGAGGGCAGGGAAAATGAAATACGACCTCTGAACGTCAATATGTCTCTCATATTACTTTTTTTCGTTTGTATTTACTCTGGACGAGATGTCGTTCGTGGTGTGCTGAGGATGACACGTATTTTCGCCGACGCACATGAATAGGATGTTATCGTATCAAGACGGCTCCACACAATCGGCATTCGCCGAATAGCGAGCTACTGGTCGCCCAATCAAGAACAGCTGATGTGTTCGGTGAATTTTCGCACCCTTTGATGTGTCCTGAAGACAGACACGCGGTGTTAGTGCGAATACCGACTGTTCGGAGCTCGGCGAATCGCAAGCAACCCGTTCACACTACTCGGGATTCAGCGAGCGGTTGCTCGGGACTCGCCGAATGCCGCATGTGTGGAGCCGCCTTTAGAGAAGATCACCTTCGCCTCGGGGCAATGATTCATGATAGGCATCGAAGGTTAACTTCGCAATTGTGAAGGCGAAGATCATTAAGGGAAAAATCTCAGCCACTGATTGATCTTAAAGAATGGCCTTCAGTGAAGATGTTTAGTTTAAAGACGGTGTACTATCTGGTGCCGAGAGCTGAACAAAAAAGTTCAGTGGGAAATGTAATTTACGTTGAATGACGTTGAAGTAATTTCGCGTACGATGGATGCATTGTAATAGTAGCGAGCGAGTATCTCTTAGAGATAATATTATACCTGTAAATACTTAAGTTCTGGCGTATTCTATTCTTCGCGTTCGAGGTACTCTTCAAACGCGCTGTTTAATATTCATAATTCGCAGAGAATTCTAAGTGATTTTTCGCAAGATAGATTGCGCTGGCCTTCTTTGAGAATCTAGGTCAGCCACCTGCACATCTTTTTCTTCCATCCGTTTTTTCATCCGCCCACGCAGCCGTCGCTTTCGTCTCCCCGCCCGAAATGGATGTCTGCTTCTCTTTATTCAGAGTTCATCGGCCAGTGGTCTTCCGCAATCTACAGGGTGGGCGTGACGAACATGGAGGATAATTATAAACCGACTATCACAATCGCATTATTTGGATACTGCGCTGACGAAACGCAAGTTGTTGGGAAGCGCCCAAACTTTAAGCTTGTTCTTCTTTTTCCTCTTCAGTATTTCTTTCCTTCTCGTATCCTTTATCTATTACCCCTTTCTACTTTCCTATCCCCCTCTTTTTCCTCCTTCTCCTTTGCCCAGTACCTCCTTGACTCCCGTTTTCTTTTCCTCCTTTCCCTCATCTTCCTCTCCTCCCCCATAATCTTCCTCCTCTTAACCTCTTTCTTTTCCTTCTTTGAGTCCATATTTTCCCCTGTGTCTCCTTATTTTCCCATCTCTTCTGTTCCTTCTTTCCCCCGCGTATTTTGACTTCTCGTTTTCCTATTTCACCTCCTCTGTCTCCTGCATTTTGTGTCCTCCTTCTCCGCTTGCTTCACCTTCCATTTCATCATCCTTTCCTTCATCATTTTACCTCCTCTCTTTTACGTCTTCCTCTTTTCTTACTTCCTCCTCCACGTATTTCGCCCCCGTCTTCTGTCTACGTTAGTCCCCACTTAGGCACAGCGTTCATCCTCTTTATTCGCCCTTTTCTTTCTTCCCCATCTTCTCGTTCTCCATTTTATTCTGTTTCTTCTCTTCTCCTTATTACCCTCGCGTATTTTGACTTCTCGTTTTCCTGTATTTCACCTCGTCCTCTGTCTCCTACAATCCCTCCCCTTCCTCTTTGTGTCCTCTTACTGTCCTCACTCTTTATGTCCTTTCCTTGCAGTAGCTTAGATTTCATTATCCCTTCCCTTCTTAATCTCTTCCTCCATTCCTACTCCTCCATGTCTTCTGTCTCCCGCCTTCTTCCCTACATTCGTCCTCACTTACGCGTAGTGTTCCTCCTCTTTACTTCCCGTGCTCCTCCTCCTCCGTCTTCTCGATGCACTCTGACTTCTTCCCACTCTTCGCCCCGGCCAGTGCTGTCGTGGTGGCCGCCCATCGCGTCGTCGCGGTCGTCGTCGTCGGCGGCGTCGTCGGAGGGAAGTGAAAGCGACGAGGCCTTTCGGGGCGGGGCGGGGCGGCGCACGTGATCCGGCGCCCCTTATTAACGGGCCACGCCGCGCCA
>BOPP01000216.1:962096-1011736 GCA_017312745.1 Gryllus bimaculatus
GGGCAAGCGGCCTTACGGACATCGATGTCAGCCATTTTTCAAAAGACTGATGTGCTGTTGACATGAAAGTTACGATACATTGACATTACAATTGCGATGTATTGTTGAAGAAAGTTTGAGGAACAGTGCCAAATTGAAATATTAACTTAACTGATTTTAAGTAGAAAAAAAATAGGAGGCATTAATTTTTGACTGCCCCTTGTATTTTGACTTTTTAACAGCTTTCGCCTATTCAACGCTGTCTGATGATATTTCGTAAGGCAACTAGCAGAAATGAGTTCTCTAAAATGTGATACCTCGTCTGAAATTACATCCTTGCACCACATAAACCAACTTTGGTTTCAGTTAGATACAAATATGCAATCCTTTATAGAGCACAAAAGAAATCGGCTTGTGCAAAGTCACATATAGTATAAGAGTTCGTATCGAATATAAACTACCGAATATCGTATTGTTGAATTGCATTAGAGGAGATATACGATACGAAAACACTAAGGTACTTCATTTTCAATGTTCAATGTTACAAACTAGTTTCTAGAATAAGTACACGAGTTTCTATTTCTTATGCGTAAAAGATATTGTTATTTTATGGTTCCTGCATGCAAAAGATGTCTCATCTCTTTCAACTTCTCCAATTAACGATTGTTGGAACAAGATTAATATGGGCGCATCTTTAATCTGCTCAGGCAGGTGATAGGAACATTATTTTTACTATTCATTTAATAAACTACAAAAATATAAAAATAATATAAGGTTCACGTAATTCAAATTCTATATTCATCTGAATCCATCTTCTTTGCTAAAGAAAGCCCTGGCATCATGTTAACAAGGATGGAGACAATGTTAATTATGTAACACTCAAACTCTACAATATCATACTGGGCTTAAAATGTTTTGTGGAGATACAGCTACCTCCTAAATATTTATAGAAGCTGTAAATGTTTTGTATTGTGGGCAATTCAATGATCAAAGAGGTCTCAATAACATCGCCACAGATTTTAGATATTAACTTCCCCTTAATCAAGTATTTTTAAATATGTATCATTCATCTTCTAAGAAGTTGAAATTTTCTTTCCCATTTAGAATGTTAAAAATTATTTCTGAGTTCATTTTTTAACAATTTTCTTTAATTCTCTTTTTCTGCAAATGATTCAATTCTGAAAATTTTCTGGAAATGCAGAACAGTACAGTGAAAGAAAGGGCATTTTCTCAAAAATGTACAAAACCTATTGCAGTTAATTTTTTGTTAACTTTCAAAAAGGTTTAAGAGTAATATAAAGATTACTGTAAATTTGTTCAATGACAATGCTACTTGTTTTTATATTCTTTCACTTTCCAATAAATTGTCATTTTATCTTTTACAGAGGGCCGGGTTGAAGTATCCAGGGAGAGCAAATACCTCAGTACACTCGCTCCTGGAAAGGTCTTTGGAGAATTGGCAATTCTATACAACTGCAAAAGAACTGCAACTATAAAAGGTATGCCATAACACTTACAAATAATTATTTTCACTTTTTATCAAAACTTATTGTTAATTTTATAATATTATTTTGGGAATTGTTAATGATAAATGGGCACTTTCACAAAAAATACCCTATTGAAAAATTGAACTTTGTGACATCTTAATGTTACTTCTTTACAGCTGCCACTGACTGTAAATTATGGGCAATCGAACGACAATGTTTCCAAACTATTATGATGCGTACTGGCCTCATCAGGCAGGCCGAGTACACAGACTTCCTCAAGAGGTAGGTTGACTTTATCATCACCCATAGGTGTAAGTCATTCAATTTGCTTCTATGTTCTTATTAAGAGATGAGACTATTCAGTTTTTATACAAGTTTACAAGTTACACAATCCTCTAGATCAGTTGTTTGTTTTCACTTTGAATTCTCTTGCCAGTATTTTGAAAAGGGAAAAGAACATCCAATTTCAAACAGATCCATCAACAACAGGAGTCATTGTTTGTGTACACCAGATCAACATGTTTTCTGAAAATTGTTCTGGGATAACTTTTAAAAATGAATTTTGTTAAAAAAAGTATTTTATATTCATCATAACATACCACTGAAGAAAACTTGAAGTATATTCAATACATTTGTTTCTCTATTTTAGTGTTCCTATCTTCAAGAATTTACCTGAAGATACTTTGACCAAGATCTCTGATGTATTAGAAGAGGTGAGTGATAAAACAAACATATTTACCCACTTAATTTATCAAAACAAAATGTAGAAGGTTTCTAAATATTTGTTACAACATTTAATGTGATTTGCTTATCTACTTGACTTACTATATAATAGACAGTCTTACTAAAAAAAGACAATTAAAAATATATTCTTCATACAAAAAAAGAAGGAAAAAAATCAACTGGTATACATTATCTAAAAATATTCAATAAATTTTCTAGACTTTCTACAATGAAGGAGACTACATCATTAGACAAGGAGCCAGAGGAGATACTTTCTTCATCATTAGCAAGGGCAAAGTCAAGGTCACAATTAAGCAACCAAACACCTTGGATGAGCAGTATATACGGACTTTACATAAGGGTGATTTCTTTGGTGAAAAAGCACTGCAAGGGTGAGTGTTTGTTTCAGTTATTCAGTGTACTTCAGGAGTTTACATTGTCTGCCAATTTTTATCATATATATTTGGTAATAATATTGCATATCACTAACAAAATGTATTGTTTTTGAAATTATATACTGAAGTGGTTATCAACCTTCCTTGAATGGACTAATTCAATACAGTTCTTATAAGGTTTTGAACAACATGTGAATATTTTGTTTCAGTGATGACTTGAGAACAGCTAACATCATTGCAGATGACCCTGATGGAGTGACTTGTTTGGTCATAGATAGAGAAACCTTCAACCAACTCATCTCTAATTTGGATGAGATCCGTACCAGCTATAAGGATGAAGGAGTGGAAAGGAGAAGGCAAGTATTCCACTTTCCTTGTTGTCTTTGTCATACCAAGCATATCTTTCTACAATTGTCCCTGTTGAAAATTGTTCTCTGACAGATTTTAATATTTTGTCTCTCGAGGTCTAGTTTGGGGAATTTCTTTCTCAAAACCTGATAACTTTCTTCAATATTTTAATCTCATTACATTTTCTTCACCTTCGTTCTAAATGGGAATAAAAGCTACAGAACTTACTAATGCAAGAAATTGAAAAAGAAAGAAAAATATTGCAGTGGTTTGAATTTCTTATTGCTCAATGGGTTTTTAAATTAATATGTAAGACAAGATGCATTAAATGTGAAGATAAATATATTTTTGATTATTACATAATTTTTGCATTCATTATATTACAAAATTTGACTGCAAATACAATTAGATTACACATAAAAAAAATTGAAATCCACATTTATCCTGAGTGACTATTCTTTTATATCCTCAAATTACTGTTTCTCTTCAAGCTTCATTAAATTGGAAAGGAAGGGTAAGTAATGTTTCCTTTTGCTCAAAAGCTCTGCTTTTATTATTATGACTGTTATTTTTCTAATTCTTCTATGCAATATATTCCCTTTTCTTGTCTTGTTTAATTTTATCATATTTCTTTATTTCTCTATGTTTTGGTGATTTATTGTAAGTCATGTTATGTTTTGCCAGTTGTTTGTTTTATAAATCCACCTTAGAAGGTTGACGTACTTCCAATGAGCTAGTTTATAGTGCTATAGAATATACTATCGAATATACTACTAGTATATTCTAGCTCATTGCATATTTCATATGTTTTGCATTAATTGTATCAACAATAAAATATACAATGATGGTATTGAATGTATTTTCTAGATTAAAATGAAGAATTAAGATTATAGTTAAAATTTAAAATATTAATCTTAAAATTCTTAATATTAAGAATTTCAAGAAAAAAATTTTAATTCAATTTTTCAAATCTTTCTAATTTTTGCATATAATTAAATTACTAAATTATTTCTGATATTGTTTCCTTTGTAAAGAGAAAGATAAAAGTTGTTTTGTAAAGAAATGTACTTTGTGGAAAGGAATATTTTGTAATTTTTAATTTTATTTTTCTTAACAATCTTTTATTGATAGTAGAAATATATATTATTTTTAGCACCAACTTATTTGTTTGTTGTTGTTGTTTCTTTTAACAGGATTAATGAGGAGTTCAGGGATGTAAAACTAACTGACCTGCGAGTTCTGGCAACATTGGGTGTTGGTGGTTTTGGCAGAGTTGAGTTAGTTCAAATTTCTGGAGATCCAAGTCGCTCATTTGCTCTCAAACAAATGAAGAAGAGTCAGGTATAGTAATTTTGTAAAGCTCTAAAACAACAATTATTTGCTTTGACATCAGTCAACAGATAGAATTAAACATTTAATTTTTAAAAGCGCAAAATGTGAGTTAAAATTGGCATTAAACTTTGTGTAGTAATGGTTCTCTAATTATCAAAAGCATTAAAATTCACATTTCCAAGTAGTGATATTCAATCTTCCAAAAATAATTTCCATTGCTCTTTATTATCAAGCTTTCATAAACAGGTGTAGTTTGTGGTAAGAGGGCTATTTGCATACGAACTCTGTAGGACTTCTGAAAGTGTATATAAGTTCTCTTGTACTTACTTTACTCATCAATTGGTGATTTCAGATCGTGGAAACACGCCAGCAACAGCACATTATGTCTGAGAAAGAGATAATGAGTGAAGCTAATTGTGAATTCATTGTCAAACTCTTTAAGACCTTCAAAGATAGAAAATATCTATATATGCTTATGGAATCCTGTCTTGGAGGAGAACTTTGGACAATTCTAAGGTATGAGTCCTTTTAAGTCACAATTCTAATTATCAACTTCATTGGTTAGTTGTTTTATTTGGAACAATTTTGCAAGTGAGCCATTGAATTTGAAATGGATATTTTTTACCTGCAGAGATAAAGGACACTTTGATGATCCTACTACACGATTCTACACAGCTTGTGTAGTGGAGGCTTTTGACTATTTGCATAGCCGTAACATTATCTACAGGGACTTGAAGCCAGAAAATCTTTTGCTTGATATAAATGGTTATGTGAAACTTGTGGACTTCGGTTTTGCCAAGAGATTGCAGGTAAGCATATCATAAAAAATGAATAGTTATTTGAACAGTACTTAGAAACAATTTATATGTATTGAGACCTTGAATGAAATACTTCTGTGTGTATTCATGTTGTTCTAAGTAATAAAAAATGATAGCTCTATTTTGCTTCTGTGAATATTATTGATCTTGTTTAACTTGTTAATCTTTCAATACTTTTCCAGTAAATAAATGAATTTAATGGTTGTGCTCTTGCCAATGATTTAATTTAAACTAAGTATATTTTATTAATTCTGTTTAGAACATTGATCATAATACAAAAGCCTCTGAAAGGAAGAGATCCCAGTAAATTATTTTTATCTTTGCAGCAAGGACGTAAGACATGGACATTCTGCGGTACTCCAGAGTATGTTGCTCCAGAAGTAATTTTGAATAGAGGCCATGACATCAGTGCTGACTATTGGTCTTTGGGTGTGCTAATGTTCGAACTTCTGACAGGTAAGTCCTCTTCCTTCATAATTAACTCTTAACCACTGGCCCAGCAAAAAGTGACAGTAAAGCTCATCTGACTTGACAGACTACCACAATTTAAAAAAATAATAATAGAAATTTATAGGATTATTATAATTATAATAATACAATGTTTCTTCCTTAGAGTATGAGAAAACAATATCCTCTTTTGTAGAGCCACACATACTATTTCCCACACTTTAACTTTCAATGGGCAATAATGATAGAGATATTTTCTTGTCTGTTTTTCTTTTGTCTTCCAGCATTGATTAGATTTTTGCAATGTCAACGTTATCAAATATTGTTTTCCTTTCCGATCACTCTCGGCCCTCAGATAAGTAATCTGTATGGTATGAGTAAAGTTAAATCTAAAGAATTCTCTTAATAATTCACAAAGGAAAGAGATATACATTTAAGCCTGTGATATGGTGATCTAAGGACAACTTTCTAAATACATTGTACTTGTTTGCAGGTACTCCACCATTCACAGGTGCAGACCCAATGAAGACGTACAATATCATACTTAAAGGCATTGATGCTATTGACTTCCCTAGAAATATCACAAGGAATGCAATGGCTCTTATAAAAAAATTGTGCAGGTAAATAAAAAGCTGTTGTTGATTATTAATTATATAAAATGAAATTATTTCTCTACATTACGTGATTTACTTTTGAAACAAAATCTTTACTCTGACTTATTTTGATAATGCATTCAATTTTCCTTCTCATGCAATCCATTTTTAGAATTCCAGGTAACTATATTACTTGCATCATCTTTAACATAAAAACCAAATAAAATTATTACAAAAATGTGTCATCAAATATATTATTTCATTAAGGATATAAAAAAAATATAATTATTGTTTATATTATAATTTATTACTTGCTACTTAAAGGTTAAAACTCAATGAAATAACAACTAACAAACAAATGTCATTTTCAGAGATAATCCAGCAGAAAGGCTTGGTTATCAGAAAGGGGGAATCAGTGAAATACAAAAACACAAGTAAGTGATGAGCTTTTTAATAAATCTACCTTTAAACTGACAGGTATCATTAAATACATTTTAAATAATGTATATTTTATTTTATTCTAGATGGTTTGATGGCTTCAACTGGGAAGGTCTTCGTAATTTGACTTTAATTCCACCCATTATCCCACAAGTGCGAGGCGTCACTGACACTAGTAACTTCGATGAGTATCCTGCGGACAGTGATGGCCCTCCTCCTGATGATCTCACGGGATGGGATGCAGATTTCTGAGCAATACGGTTGCCAGGCTCCAGAGCCAGCACAGGGCCTGTGCAGCACAGATGAACTGAAGTAATTGGTGAAACCCTGAAGAGATATAATCTCAATGTCATTAAGAATAATAGTTCCTGATGCTTGACTGCAGTCACTGTGCAAGTCAATCTTCTCCATTATTGCGTGAAGTACCAAGTCATGTCAATTAGTGTTTGTTGTGGCAATTTAATAGTTAGGCGTGGACAGGTACTTCCCTACCAAATCATGAACATTCTGAATTCCAACAATTTTATTAGAATGCCTTTATATGTCATGACTTGGTTTGTTGTTTCTCAGCTAAAGACTCCAATTGATACAACTATCAGAAAAACTGATGTGACCAAATTGTTTAGTCATTTGCTCATGTTATAAATAAGTCCTTTTATGGATGATTTTTGAAGGTTATATTTGTTTTTTGTGAGTATGCACCAGACAATATGGAAAGAATATTTGCCGACATATAAGTTACACATCAGATCTTTTATAGTTTACAGAACTTGCTGGTGTCTTTCTAACAATGGGCCTTGACTAGTTCTGGAGCAAGGTAACATAGGTGCTGTAAAAATAGTGTAAATGCAACACTTTGTTCCAATAATGGATGTTCCATAACAAGATGAGGATCTTGGAGAGACGGTGCTGATCAGTTGATCAACTGTACAGTATATGTTTTCTACTTATTAGTGTGTATTTCTGCGAGGGAAGTTTCCATATTTATTGTTTCTCTTTTATCATATTGATGTGCCATGAAGCCAATGCATAACTTGAATGTAATTACAACTAACGTGAATGAAAATATTTTTTTTGAGGCTTGTGTGGTGGTATATTTCTGCAAATAAGATTTAAGAATTAAGTTACAGACTGACATGTGGAAGAATAAGCATGTAGCAAGTGACTATATGTCAAGTAGGTGCTTTAGTGGTATTTATTCTCTCATTTGTCAGTCTCCTTCAACTTGCAAAATAGCAAATGTACTAATGCATGATGTGTGCCCCAGGAGAGTTTTTTTTTTATTTCAATAAAGCAATAGATGTTTTATATGCAAATAAATTCTAAAATAGCATAATATATACGCTGCCTACTAGTTGATCTGATTGATCTTGAGGTATGCATCTATCATATATTAATAGTAGACAAAAAATAATTAGTTTAATGTGATGATGAAAGTGCAGGTCTCCATCGTTTCTAAAAGTAGAAAGAACTAATATCTTCCCCTATCTGTCATTATTGTGCATTGCCAAATCAGATTGCATGTAGATCAACATATGATGTGGTGTAATTAGACTGATGGGGCAAATTAGAATTATGAATTGTCCCATTCTACCTTTTCTTCTTTTTCGATTAATAATTTTGCATAAGTGAGCTTTGAATTTGAAACTCAGTGTATCAGTACTGTACTAGAAGTGCCTGTGTTTTCTATGAATGTTAACAAGTGTATCTTTTTAACCTCATGTCTGTGGTCTACTTACCTCATGGTTAACTTCCTCCAGTGTTTGCACACTGTTGTTGAATTGTTCACATTGTTATGTTGTATCATAGATAATAGACATGAAGAAAAGAGTCATTGTATCCATTATAAGTTAAAATAATTCAGGGGTGCTGGAACAAACTCCAATGGAATAAACCCTATAAATAATTGTCCTCAAAATTAAATAAATGATGAAACTGAAAATGTATTTGAGTTGAAAGATTGTAGTTACGTATTGAAACAACATTGAAAGTTTTACTGATTTTTTTATTACATAAAATATATTTTTTATGCATTGATTAAAATGTATAATGTAAGTGCCGTTATTTGAAATTTGTTAAAAAAAATGTAAATTCACCATATTCGTATAAATGTTTATAATGAAGGTTTTATCCTGTTGTAAAACCTTGATTTTTTCTGACTTATGAAATATGAGGATTTTAAGTAGGATTTTTCCAACATACTGCAATATTATTGTGTTTCAGATGGGTGCACTAAATTTAATTTTGTTGGGAAAACTCGTAGCTGTTTTAAGCACCTGGGTCAGAAAGATCTATGTACATCCCCATGTAACATTTTTTCATGTGCATCACCTAGAAATAGTCCTCTAAAACTATTGTAATCCCAAGTACTTAACACAGCTACTGCAGTGCTAGATTTATCAGATGACATGTTGAGTAAGTACCCCAACCTAATATCTTTTATTTTTGTAATTGGTATGTGTAAGAAACAACAGTAATGTCTGCAATATTCTTGCCAATGCAGATGAAATTACACACTGTACATTGTCTTTTGTTGTATTTGAAGCATAGTTTATAACACTAATGTTAAAATAGCTCTGTAAATAAACTCAAGGAAATTGTGAAGAATTCTAGTAATGTATTTTAAATAATGTTTGTTTTTTTTTTCTAAGTGATTTAACATTCCTGGAGGAAACATAAGCAATAAAAAGGTGGTAATTTCAGAAGTGTATCATTCCTTTTTACCTATACCAAAATTTAAGTTTCCTTTAAACCTTTAGCACTCTCCAATTACTTGAACTTAGATACAAAGGTAGTGTACACATTTTTACTTCATTCCATACTACTTATGTAGTATAAAGAAATTATTGTAGTTTTGTAGCAAAGAAAATAAGATTTTTCAGGTTATCACATTTTGTTGGTCCCTGATTCTGAAAAAGTAAATAGTTCTGGTTCTTATTTGTGGTAAATAACTTCTTCCTTGTTGTGTCGTCAGAATCTGTGTTTACGGGTCCTTGACGCAGCAAAATCAGTATTTGGCAAAATGGCTGACAACCCGTATGTCTGTGAACATGACAACAATTGATATTCCTCAATCAATCTGACTGATGTTGCTGCCCCTTCAATTTTAAACAAAATATTTTGATTTTGGGAGGTACAGATTTATTTATTAACATCAAAACCGGTTAAAACTTGTGTGTGATATACTATGGGGAGAAGTGAAATTTATGCTAGTTTTCTTAATTTTTGGAATCCCTACCCTAACCCATATAAAAGTTGAATCCTAATTACAGGAGGAAATGAGCAGTTTTAGCAAGAATTGATAAGAAAATATTTGTTCTGGTGTAATAATTTAAATTAAGCTCAAGGACATGTTAAAAATTTTATGAGAAATTAATTTTTCCTTCAATTTTTTTCACAAATTGCAAAAAGTACACTTATAAAAATGGTACAGGTCTGATTGTTGAATTTTTTGATTTTCGAAATTCCTTGGCTCTTCCTATAACCACAATATTGAAGATAGTAATTTTTTTCTTAACCAAATTTATTCTTCAAAATTAAGTTTTGCCAATTTGTCATGGGTGGGTTTTATGTAGTATTGTGTAAAATAAAGTTAATTTTAAATTGAATAAATAGAATTTGAAAAATATTTTTTCTTCAAATAGATCATGTTTAAAAAATAGTGCAGATCCCATTGAATTGTGAGAATTTTTGAAAATTGTGAAAGTTGCAGATAAGAGAAAGTATTTGCTGTTGAAACACAAGTTTCTTTCACATACATTAAAAAAGACGACAAGTTCAAACATTTAAAATTGCCTCCTTAATTTAAAACTTCTAAGATTCTTACAATTATCATAACTTTTAATGGAACTGGAAAATAAACCATTGATTTAACAATATATTCACCATAAGGATCACCTTGTAGGAGTGAAAGCAGCCTCACACATCACAATCCCTGTCCAGTTACATATTATCAATTAGGAAAAAATAAGTAATTTCATATTTTTCTTTAAGAATGTTGAATACTTTTGTTTAAAGCACATTTGCTTATTGCGACCTGAGAATAAGGATTTTCACCTATTTGACATTTTTGAAATATTGTTTTGACATTTCTCTGTTGTCAGATCTACAATCTATCAAAACAATTTGCAAACCACACTTTAAGAAAACTTTCTATCAATAAAATGTTACAGCATTTTGCATATTACAGAGTTGACTTTTAAATCAAGCTCTTAAATGTAAAATTTTCTCAAAATTGCACAGACCTGTCATTCTGAGGCTGTGATATATTGTAAGAAATATCTTATCCTTATATGGTCTGTAGATTGCCTCTCTAAGATAGGGTTGAAGATTGCATTTAGAACCCTACCCATATTGCCAATGAAACCAGATCTCTAGCAAAATTTAAAATATAAAAAGAAAACCCTTTAAAAAAAAGAACAACAGTAATGTCTGCCATTTTCTTGCCCATGCAAATGAAATCACACACTGTACATTGTGTTTGTTGTATTTGAAGCATATTTTATAACACTAATCTTAAAATAGCTCTGTAAATAAACTCAAGGAATTTGTGAAGAATTCTAGTAATGTATTTCCAATATTTTTTCCTGTGATTTAACATGGCACTTTTAACGTCAAATGATACACTATAATTAAATGTTTAACAAGAGATCAACTTCTGGTTGAAAAAGGTATCCTATTCTGACTGTTGTGTTGTCAGAATGAGACATTTAATATACTTCACCCATTTCATTTGAAGAAGTTTGATGATTACAGCAGCAATATCAAGGTTTAAGTAATAAGATGCTAAATGCAACAGTGACCAAACATAATGAATTGCATATTAAATTTGTGGTACAAGTATAATGGAAAATCATGAAAAAAATATGCAACCCTGCCCTAAACCAAATTCTGACTTCCACTGCTATATAACTTGTGTTGCAACTTGTTGCATTGCAAAGATCAGTTTGTTCTGAATAACGACAGTGACCACCTAACATGGAAGCATATTGGGTTATTGTAGTAGTTTTTAAGATCCACTAGATACTACAGGGTTTTGCATGTCCCATCAGGCCACTTTTTGGAGGACAGATAAGTTCTGGCATGTCACATGTTTTGGGAAATGGGTGAGGGACAGGTGAAGGGTAGGTGAGAACATCTGGGGAAATGAAGGGTACAGGTGGGACCCGGATTATGTTCTTACACAGTATTCTACAAAATATGATATTTTCGATCTCTCTTGTACAATTTTACAGATTTAAATATTTTGGGTGCCCTCACTCAATAGCATGGGTGGTCAGAAAAGTGCAGAGGCCGAAATCTATATAAAATGAAATTGAAGGAAAAATACCAAAATAATCTTTCTTGACAAAATGAAAGGGACTATTTGATTTTTTGTGCATTTTAATCTCAAAGATCGCCAATATTGGATTGGTTTCTCTCACACAGTACCAGACCTATAATTGCAGCAACACACAGTTCAGGAGATGGCCGTTTATGTCATCTTATTGAGTACATTTAGCACTATCCCTACCAAAAGTTTAAAGAAAAAATTTGAAGCAATTTTTCAGAAAATCTTGTTTTTGTATTTTTTTATATTGCATGAAAATTATTAAAAATTTCAAAAAATGTACATACTCTTAATGACAGAACTAATTATGGACAAAAATTCCATTTGAACGGAAAATCTCGATCTTCAATTTTTTTAGTCATAGGAAAACGCACAATTTTTTTTTTAATTTTCGAAAATTGAGTGTTAAATCTGAAAATTAGACCTATGCCATATTTTACTCTATTCATACAAAAAATTTAAAGAAAAAATTTGAAGCTGGTTTTGAGAAAATTTTGAAAATATCCTGGGGGCTTCATGTAAAGTAACCTCAAATTTAAAATATATTTTTTGAAATCTCAAAGATTCGACTCAAGCCAGATCGACACACGTTTCTTCAATTTGGAAAAAATCCTATGCTTGGTTTAGGCGTTTGTGTTGTTCACATGCACCAGACAGACGAGCGTTTAAAAAAAACACTTTTTCGGTATCTGGGGCCCCCAAAACATGTATTTCCGTTGAAATCTCAAAATTTATTTTCTGCAACATTACATAATTTTCTCTATACTACATATATTCCACCATATAAGTACATATATGTGAAAGTAAAAAGCAACATTTGGCTATAGAGGAGTGATGGTGGTGGGAGGGGAGCTAAGAAACCTTTCAATAATCATATTTTTATCTTAGAGCCATTGTTTATTCATATGTCATTTGATTTTAGAAAATTTTTTATCTGAACTTAACCTTTTGCAGGAAACATTAAAACATATACAAAAATTCAAGTGACTGAATTACAATACAACAAATATGAAATTTGAAATTATACATATTTCATTTGTCACATTACATGGAAAAAAACTTCAGAATAAGCACATTTTTTGCTGATGCAATAATGCACAAAAAATCTATCATATTTATGAATGACAATTGAGATTTAAATAGCATATACTAAGGTAGATAGTCATTAAATTTCTATATATCTTCAGTATAAGTTTTCCACAGCAAACATATCATTAAAATAAATATAACTTTATTCCTGTTTGATAGAAAATATGAATTTCAAACGAACACAAAAAAAAACAAAATGTGAATGCAAACTAATAAAGTGAAGTTCTCAATTAAAGCCAGGGACAAGAAATTAAATATTCTTTAAATAGTTCAAATATATAATTTCAACTCCAATAATGAAAGTAAATGAACAATTGAGAAAAATTATTAGTTTATAATTTTTTTTTTAACTGAAGAGAGTACCAATGTCTTACGCCCAAGCCTTCAAAATTTTATATTTAAAATGATCGATTTGAATTAATACATCTGTTTTTATTAAATAAATAGAAATAAAAACTAACAGATATACTTAGTAAAAGAATTTTACTTAGCCATCAGAGAAATAACAATTAAATAGTATTTTATACAATTATTATACAATCAAAAGAAATATACATTATATGACAAACCAACATCTTTGAATATCTGGCTTCAAAATCAACTAGTACCAAGTTTCACAATTTACATTTAACAATACAACATTGATAAGAATTGCTAGAGAGTATAAAATGCAATTTTCAGAGAAAAAATAATTCATAAAATAAACTGATACACAAATTTAGTTTTTTATAACTAAATACTCTCTCTAAATTATGATTAATATTATCAAATGTTCTGAAATTTAACTAAATTATAATTACATTTTTAAAAGAGTTAAACAAATTCATTTTTAGATTGTAACTTCACACCAAGGATTATGTTAATTATAAACCATTCACTTCATCAGATATTGATACAAAAGACACAAGTACTCCTCTCTATTAATCTCCAGTATTTGACATAAAGTAAAAAACACAATGAAATTATCTTTCTTTCTTTTGCAAGTTGTCATAAAATATCTTTGTATTTTTATAATAAAGGTACTACAGTTTCCTCCAATTTCTTATACATATTATTATTCTTAAGTACCCGTAGAATCTTCTGTTAAGTTGCTGGCAGCTTGTAATAATTCATACAACTGGCGTACCTGCTGGTCATTTAATGCATCAAGCTGATCGGATGATAGATGCAAGCCCAGTGGTTTAGCAGTGCGAGGACCTCGAAGGCCAAGTTGTTCAGAGAGGTTAAGTGCGTATCCCTGCAGGAAAATAATAATATTAGTAGGTTCATTAAAGAGTAAGTTGGTGAACCAACAATTAAAACGGAGGATTGCTATGTTCCTACTGTCACCATCGGTAATTCCAGGGGGAGGGAGGGATTGTACATACTACTTACTGTCCATTCATTCATGAAGACTGACGCTTCTGCTGGATTACATGTCTTATGTCTCTTAAATTCATCTTTAACGTAGTTATTTCCTAGTACTTGTAGCGCCTCCGGCATCCCTCTGTGTAACTTTAAAATTGTTTTGAAAAGGATTCTCACCCTTTGAACGTGAGTGAATTCTTTGCACATATTATTCTAAAAGAACATAACCTCACACAACCCATGCACTTGCGAATACATCATTGTACATTATAATGTTAATAAATACTTATTTACATTTTAAATAAATTAAAAAAGAAAGTATATACGCAGTGTAAACAAATATTTTTACGTATTTCATGATTCCTTCTTGTATTCAAACTTTAACGTAGGACATGTGACGTCATTGCACTAAAACACTTGAACAACTTAGCGCGACTCTGCAAAGGAGCGGGAAGAATGAATTACTTTCGATGCAATTCATATGTGAAAACATATTAAGTTATTCTCACACGTTACGCTAGACTTTATTATGTTATTCCTTTTATTTAAACATGCCACGACAACTGCATTTCTACTGCCTTATTTCCTTCTTCCTTGTTCTTCTCATTATCACTCTTACTTATCACTTAGTAATAATTCGACTGGGTTTGAAGAGATGGGAAATCAGTGAATGATATAGTGATTATAATATTGTTTAGTACCGAGGTACTAACTGGTCTGTTGAATAGTCTAATTGTATTCAACAAACCATTTTCTTTTAACAAAAGTATTTGTGGAATTTGTGAAATCACTTTTAATTCATCTGAGATTTTTCAAAAACATTTTAAAAAGATTATGGGCTTCCTTGATAATTATTTATCAATTCAGGTAATGTAAGCAATCATTTGATATTTAAAATAAAGTTACGGCAATAAGAAGTTATGCAAGATTGCATTATGAACCTACATAAATAACATCATTAATGTGAATACTGTGTACTATTATGCATTAATGCTTGTTAATACAAAGAATTATATTTTTGTTTTGTTTTTGCTGTTACTTCCAATTATTTTCATACTTAGTCTACATAATCTGCCAGGTCATTATCTTTTGCTCACATTGTAGTTTGTGATAATATCTTTGACTTCCTGTCACATAAATTGCATGCTCACACAGAGGATTCTTTTTAAGTACAATCTGTGGGTATTCTAGATATCGTACATTGAGCAGAGTGGCATAATCAACAAGCAGCATTCACTTGTTCATAAATTACCCCCCCCCTACTTGCCAAATACTTACGATAATAATTTAGTCCTTTAGAAATAACTTTACTGTATTTCTTTTCAGAATTATAACCCCAAAATATTATTAATAATGAAACTATTTCTTAAATTTCATATTCTGTATGTTGTTTCATTATTTCTCACATTAAGACTTAATTAATGTTTTAATTGTGCTATGTAGAATTTGACTCTTCACAATCTTCATAATCCAGGGAGTAAATTGCTTTTAAAAGTTAGTAATGTCTTGTGTTTGAAACAAGTTCAGAATTTGGAATAAACATGTCCAATTTTGTTACAGATAAATTATTTTGTGATTCTATTCATTGTTCCAATACAATTTATTCAACTGATGAATCTTTCCCCCTCTGCTTCTTTTTTACTCAAGGCACCCTCCTTGTATATTCTCAGGAATAAATAGAAATATATAAAAATTTAAAAAAAATTGTAGCTAGATAATAAAAAAACAATAGTTATTTGTGGAAAGAAACATCAGGTGGAGTACGATATTCAGATGTCCAGGGATGAAACGTCAAAACTTTGCAAATAAGCTCTTAAGACAATTTTAAGCATATTGACTAATAAACTATTGGGAAATTCTGAATGGTTGAGCAGCAATAACCACTCAAAAGTTGGCATGAAAATATGTTTTTTAAGCAAAAATTTGCATTGCAGAAGAATGGAAACACTCCAGAAACATGTAAATTGTTTACTAATACCAAAGAAATTAATATATTTGTTCCAAAAGAAAAAAATAACCGAGAATTAAAAAGCAGTCAAAATGTGTAAATGGAGTGGGTGCAATATTGCACGAAAAATACGAAGATTTTTCAAAGAATGTACATGACGATAATGAAAGAACTAATTATAGTCAACAATTTTCGTTTGAAGAAAAAATATTTATCTTTAATTTTGTAATTGTGGGAAGACAATTCAAACTGCGATTATCTAAAATTTAGTCCATGGTGAAAATCGAACACATAGCATCTTTATCAGTGTATTTTACTGAATTCTTACAAGAAATTGAACGAAAAAGTTTTGATACATTTTTTGAGGAAATTTCGAAAATAACTCAAGGCCTTCACGTAAAGTGTCCCGAAAAAGTAATGAATGTTTTTCGAAGTGGCAGAGTTTCGACTCAGGCCAGTTCGACATGGGTTTATTCAGTTTAGAAAAAATCGTACATAAAGTTCAGGTGCTAATGTTCACATGCACCGGACGGACTAATGGACTTTTCACCGTCAATCGATTTTTCGGTATGAAGGACCTCCAAAACATGGGTTCCGGCTACACCATGTGTTAGAGTTGTTGTTGTTTTTTATCTAAATTGAGCAACTAGATTTATGAACTTTTTCGATGTAAGACGACTTTTTCGATGTATGCTTCATTAATTCCAAACAGAAATAGTGCGAAAACTACTAACTTTTACAAAAAATTGTATATGACCTTTTTTAAAGAGCTGACCACATATTTTGTATAAGGCAAAAATATCTATCTTCAGTTTTGTAGTTTTGATATTGTTTTGCAATTTTCGAAAAAAAAGAGCAGTACCCAAAAATGGGAACCGCAACCTTTCATAATTATTTACCGATCTTTGCGCTCTCTTCTTCTCCGGTGGAAGTCGCCACAAAGATCTTTCTTCGTATTTTGTTCGCTCCAATGTCCTAATATCACTACCACACGTCAAACGCTGGCAATATGGGACCTTGCTCCTCACTATTCCGCATAGCTAATAATAATCTTACTTGATTCACAGACAAAAATTCCACCATTAATAATCATTCCATTCTTTTAAATCCGACCGATGCTATCTGCCACGCTTATCCCTCAGCCTTGCTCCACGGCCCCTTGTACTCTGACGTCATCTTTTTTTTTTTACCTCGCCGACGTCCCCATAGATACATATTGCAAAAGGGTTCATCTAAAAGCATCTTCCCAATATAATAACAATCCCCAAATATTTCTATTATTTTCGGTGTGTCACAATGGTTCATGTGCTAGCGTTGTGCACAGACAACCGGACAGGCCGACAGACAGACGTTTTGCCGTCAATCGATTTTTCGGTATGAAGGACGAACAAAACATAGATTCTGACTTCACCAAGTGTTAGCGGAATTTGTTTTCTACATTTAACTTCTGGATTTATCCACTTTTTCGTTACCAGGGCCCGGCAATAAAAGTTTTTGTGTAGAAAATTCGTCGTTTTCTGACGCACGATTGCAATACTTTCTCTTCTTACGTTAGTAAGTGCGAGAATGTAAAAATGTTTATTTACAAAAATTTATGATGGCCACTTCCAAAATGAGCGGCTAGATTATCTTCTGACCTGGATGGCCGAGGACTAAAGCTGTGTCGACTCAGCGCCTCTGTCGGAAGGGTCGCGGGTCAGGGTCCCGCCCTGGGCATGGTTGTTTGTCAAGTCCCTTCTTTCATGTATGTGTGTTGACACGGAAGGTCTTGTGAGTCTGCTGACCATAGACCTGGGAGCCAGCATGAGTGTCAATGTAAATATTTTTTTATTATTTTTTAAAAACTGAATAGAGCAAAGTGCGCTTTTAAAAATTGCTCAAGGCGTTTTCACACAACTACAATACCGAAGAAAGATTTTTCTTCTTAATGAAACCTCATCTTCAAAAGTAGATATTTAAATGAGATCACGTATACTTAAAAAAAAACTTAAGTCGTTTTCATGTAATTTCGAGTGAACTAAAGGAAATATTAAAAACACTTCGTGTGGATTGCTATACCCGCACAAAAAATTCCGAGTGAGTAAAATACCCACTCGGGATTTGGGGTGAGAACTTCAAATTCCAAAAATGCCAAATTCCTTAAACGTTCACTACACTTTTTGTACACTGGAATTTGACAACATGCATATTATAGGCACGTGCCCAAGGCAGCAAGATATGAACGATCGGCAAATTTTCGAATCAACTGTTTTAGATAATATTGTTTATTGAATGTTAAATTAAATTTATAAAATATAAAATTTTATGTACAGTTTTACTCTTTTTTATAATGTTAAAGCTTTGTAAAAAAAATTGCCGCAGGATTTGCTCTTATCTTAAAAGAACTGACTTTTACTCATTATTTCCGAAAGTTGATATCGCCTTTCTCTGGAATATGTGTACACCTATTACAAATTGTTCGACTGAAAGATCGTATTCGGTTTTCAAGCGTGTCAAAAAGTACTTAAGATCAACAAAGGGCGAAAGTAGATTAAATTTACTTTACATTTTAGCGTAGAAAAATATATTTTACATAAAATATATTGTGATATTATCAACAAAGCAAATCAAAAAGTTCGACGAAAGGAATGTTACATTATAATTAATTGTTAATGTATGATTAAAATAAGCTTTTAAATGAACTACAATAGCATTTATTTGCAATTATAGTTATGTATTTTCCGCCTTGTAACCCAAAATCAAATTTCATTAAATTAGCCGGGGAGGGGCGATATTTGCTTAGGCTCGAGGGCGGCAATTGCATTGTAATGCATAGGCGACCGAGGCGGGGAACCGAAGCCGGCGTGATACGTCGTGACGGTAGGTGCGGCATACTCGCTGGTATGCTCGCGTAAGGTACTGGTGCATCACACCGAACATGGTAATTAATTATCGGGCCAGCGGTGGTGGTAACCAGGGAAAGTTCCTTCTTGTAACGGTCAATTTATTTGTAAATATTGAATATTGTATTATGGTGTCGGAGTATTTTATTTCTAATAAATACTAAATATTTACAAGCCGTTCACGTCTGTAATTTATTGCCCCGGCAAGACGCCACACTATAAATTCACATGAAAATATTGAAGCAGCGACTAATCAAGAGCTCTATAAGGGATCCATTTAGCCCTTTTGTGACTGATGTGTTCGACACTTCTCACGATAAAAAAAAGTCATGAAATTTGGCGTAAATGTGTTCAAGCTGTTGTTGAAATTGAACTCGAAGAACCTCAAGTTCCACGTCAGAGAAAAGTATCTAAACGGCTTGACCCAGAATCAAGCGAAAGCTGCAAATCAATATCTAAAGGTTTCTTCAGGAAATCTTATTTTGAAGTTTTAGATCAATCGTGACTTTAGAGTCGATTTGATGATGATTTAGCGCATTTAAAAAAAATCGCCAGAATGATTCGTTCTGGGACAGCCTGCTGATATCGATAAAATTGTACAATTTTATGTAAATGATTTCGTTAGAGAAAGATTCCTGAGAGACTGAGCATGTTTCTGAAACTTTTTAAGAGACAAAATAAATGAGCGAGACACTTGAAGGAAGTCATTTGAAATTTTCTGCAAAGGTGAGAATGGACATAGCAAGTTAATGATAATCACGACAATTTGAAAAAAGTCGTTTGTATTTCCACTTCATACATATTTTCGGTGGGAGATGAAAACGGGAGGCGGACACTCACCCGGGTCAATCACCCATTTGATCTTTACACTAACCGCCAGCCCTGTAGACAAGTAACTATTGCGAGAAAGTTTGTGCTATTCTTTAGTTAAGAATTTATTCTTTAACAATTTTATTCATCTGTCAATTATATTTGTTTATAAACTTTTAAAAAATGTGATTTGATTGCCATTGTTCAGTGTTTTAATCACAGAAGTGGAAAAACTGAAAGAACATAATATTAGTTTCGGAATGCTTTAGAAAAAGGAGAATGTTATTACAATTTCGCAATTGTCCGAGATAAATTAAAATGATCAAAATCTATTTTTCATATTGCGATGGCGTTCACGACTGTTCCTATTGTCTTCGAGTCAGATCAAGAATGAATTTCTTCCGTAGTTCGACGCGTACGATTGAAGCGATGGGTGATACGTAACTGGAATTTAATTTGGCGCGTCTTTGTACATACACTTCTTAGTGACTTTTATTTGTGCGAAATTTAGTAATTTTGGTGTTAGTCCGTTGGTCACCCTTACACATTCTCCCCGCAGAAGTCTTATGCACCATCTGTAAATGTAAAATGGCAGGTTTCGTATTTATTGATAAATAAACTAAAAATTGACTTTTGATTCATACGTGCGAGAATTAGAATCTAAAAATATGTGATGGTAGAAGGAACACATGGCGAGCAAGGAAGTATCTGTACAACCTCAGCATTTTGTGGAAGAAATAGATTATCATGAAATACAGACATTAGAGGTTTGTTGATAATTATAATAAATACAGTGTATCTGATCTCTTTTTTGAGGCATTGTTACTAGTTCTACACAGATGTGTTTGTGATGGCAGTGTTGTCAGATGTTCTGGCGGTCTGCATTTCTTTATTTATTTCCTTATCTATTTTCTGTTATTGCTGTGTTGAGAGTTCCTTTCAGATCATGACTATGACAGCTACAATTTTGCACTGTAGATGTGTTTTGAACATTTATTACAGAAAGTGTATATCTCTGTGACTTTGTTTGTACTTCACAATGTAAAATGAGGGCTTTTTGTGTGTCATTCTTGAGGAGAGCTAGAAGTTACCCAATTGCCAAATCTACTGTTTGGATTATGTATCTGTTTGAATTGTGAAGTGAAAAAGTGTTTCTACTTGTAATCTGTGTGTAACAGGTTGTTGGGAAAGGCTCATTCGGTATTGTGTGGAAGGGAATATGGAGGGGAATATATGTTGCTGTAAAGCACATAGACTCTGAAGCAGAAAAGAAAGCATTTGCTGTTGAAGTGCGACAACTTTCAAGAGTCAGTCATCCAAATATTGTAAAATTATATGGCGCTTGTACTCAAAACCCTGTATGTTTGGTTATGGAGTATGCTGAAGGCGGGTCCCTTTATAATGGTGAGTTAAGACATTTATGCAAAACTAACCGATAGTTTTGCATAAATCAGTTTGTCCTTGCTCATATGGTTTATATGTACAGAATATATCTAAGTACTTTTGCTTTAAATATTTAATTTTAAACATAATTTTCATAGAATTTTTGTTTCTTTTGGTTTTGGATTTGTTTTGTTAAGGTCATTTTTTTTATATATGTTAGATAAACCATGGTCTTTATCAACAACAATAATAATAACAATAATATACCTTCGTGATTTTATTGAAAATATTTTATGATAATTTGTACTTTTAAATACCAATGTGTCAAAAAAAATCCAAGAAAGCATCACTCACTTTAAAATATAAGTGGCCAATTTTAACCTCAAAATAGTTTTAAATAATGTCAAATACATTGCAAAATAAATTAAATAATTTGACAAAACTATTTTTTGCATAATAAAAGAATAACTATTGATTTGTTGTATTTAATTAAACTTAAAAAAAAAAGTTTTTTGAATTTGTAAAATATTTGTACAAAGTTGAATTTGATGGTAGTTTGCTTTCGGTTTCTGTGATATAAAAGTCAGAGGATTTGTGACTTTATTACATGAGTGTGTAGTGAAATAGTTTTCTTCCTTACATGATAATTAAAAAATATACTATTTGAACTTAGCGAATTAAATGAAGTTATTATTCTTCCAGTGCTTCATTGCCGACCTCAACCAGTGTATACTGCTGGACATGCCATGAGTTGGGCACTGCAATGTGCTAAAGGTGTTGCATATCTCCATAACATGAAACCAAAAGCCTTAATACATCGGTAAGTCCAATTAATTGAACTTAATTACATTTAATTGAAGAGAAATCTTTTCAGCAATGTGTGAATTTTGTTCCTAAGCATTCTTATTTTATGCAGTTTATTGTAAATTATGTTATTCACTTGGTTGTAAATTCAAAATTTTGCTGAATACTTTATTACAGAAGTGTGTGGTAGTTCAAATAGTAGAAGAAAATAGCTTGCTTCAAAGATAAGAGATGGTTTCATATTTACTGAAAATTATTCATGGAGTCCTAGATCTTAGGCAGTCCATGAAAGATGATGGTAGAGACTTGTATTTTAAGCGTGAATATAAAATGTGCTTTCTTATTATTTAATTGTAATGTGTTATTGAGTACCTAATTATATAATTATCATGATGTGCGAATTGAATTCAATTAAAATTGATGTCAAAATGACACATTGATGTCAAAGAAAATTTGGTTGGGTGGTCTGTGAGCAACATGTAAAAATGATTTGCATTCATTTTACAAATGTTGGAGAACCCAATTTACACAATTCAACTGCTTTCATATGTCTGGGTTAATTTTTTTTCTGGACAAATATATTCCATATCTTTTGTTAAAAAGAAACAATTTATATGTTTCTGGAGTATTTATGTGCTTCTGTAATGCACATTTTTGTATATAAAGAATTTTTCAAACCAAGTTTTGAGTACTTATTGAGTCTCAGCCATTCGGAATGTCTAATGAGTTTATTAGACAAAATATGCTTAAAATTGTCTTAGAGTTAATTTTCAAAATTTTGACATTTCTTCCCAGGACACACTGTATAATTTATATCTGTGAAAAAATACTGATTTGTTTATAGAATGGAGCTTATTTTAATTAATGGCATAATTAAGAACTGTTAATAAAATAAAATAATATTTGTGTGCTAATTAATTGATTGCAATTGAATCACATTATGCCTAAGAAATGAATATATACAATACAATTGCTTTTAATTTATGATGCATTTTTATGGTGTTTATGAAAATAGAACTAATGTTTTGTTGATATTAAATGGGCTTATTTGTATGTTATTCTTATAGGGATTTGAAGCCACCCAATCTTCTCTTGATAATGGGAGGAAAGGTGCTGAAAATCTGTGATTTTGGAACAGCCTGTGATCAGAAAACGTATATGACCAATAACAAGGGCAGTGCTGCATGGATGGCTCCTGAAGTTTTTGAAGGTGCATTAAATTTAACCAGTATTAATATTTGAAGAATTTGTATTAAAATATTCATTACATTTTCCATATGTTCTGGAATATAGTATAAGTGATAATGGGAATAAATTTAGTTAAAACATTTCATAATAATTCCACTAGGGTAATTCTACTACTTTTTCATGTGTAAGTCAAAGTTGCTAATAAGGAGGTAGTAAAAAAGGTCTAAAAGGTCTTTTTTAGTTAAATTACTTTATTGTAATAAAATATAACGTAATGTAATGCAAATCATATAGTATGTAAATTACGATGGCAAGTTATAAAATTCCATATGTAATAATTAAATAACCTCATAGTACTATCAGCATGGAATTTTTTAAATATATCAATAATTCAAACATTAAAGTATTGAATTTTATTTACTATTTATTTATTTACTGTGATGAATTGGCAGTATACATGGATAATGTTAAATTCAGTTTTGGGTTACATAAGAAGGAAAATACCCTGCTCAAAGTATTGTAATAATAATTTAAAATAAAACAATATAGTGTAAAAAGATAAATCGTGAGAAGCACATGGCACAAATAGTTCAATAAGAGTTGTCATTTACAGTTTTTATTGAATAATTTACAATGAATGGTGGCATGTTTTGCAGTCAGTGGTAACACTATCCCAAAAGTGACTAAGCTATTCAGACTATCCAGCTGACCCAAAGTTAGGAATTGAAAATGCACCACTTTCCCAGTTGTGTAATCTCTTCAATTTATTGACTGACATGTGGTGGATAGGGCGAGAACCAAATGTTCATCACTTGACAAACGACAAGGAACCACACTTCGTGTTCAGCGAGTGGTTGTTCGCTACTTCCCGAACAAACCACGTGTCGAGCCAGCCTTTAGTCCAGTGCAGAAATGAAGAAATGATTATAATAGTCCTAAAGACAGCAGGTTTGGGGGTTTCAAGATAAACTTAGATTGATGGTTGTTCCAGATATTTACCTAACCTTTATTTAAAACTATCAACAGTATTTATTTCTTCCATAGAGTTTGAAAATGGATTCCACTTAATCACAATTCTGTTAACAAGGAAAATTTTCGTAGTTTTTTTTATTCCAAAATTCCTTATTTTAAGGAATCCTCTCAATTCTGGATTGTGGTTTGCAAAAAAAGTTCATCCAAATCCCCTATAGAATAGTAACGTGTCATTGGAGGTGTTGAGCAGATTGAATTTTTAACATTTCTGTTGTGAAGTATGTAATTTCAAAACAGCTAGGTGCTCATCATAAATGAAGTTAGGTAACTTGTGCTTCCTTTCTTTGGGAATATTTGTAATTTATTTTGAATGAAAAATGTTTAGGGAGACTTCAATTAAGTTGGGGCCTGGAGCAAGTTACCCCATCTTCCCCACCCACCCCTTCTGGGCACCCCTGCATCTATTAAAGGCCTATTTTTGCAGAAACCGTTGGTACCCACTAAAGACAACTGTGCCTTCAGTACTTTCACTATATCTACTGTTACCACATTCAATGTAGCTCGTGGGGTCACTCAAAGCTTGGACTGGTGCAGTACTAGGGAGCCAATTTGCATCTAAATTGTGGTAGTTGTAGTAGCCTGTAGGTCCATTACACTGTTCATATCTAAATTTTTCCTTAGACATTTCACGAGTTGATTACAGATAGAAACTGGGGAGGGATTCACATTCAGAGGTGATGCATGATTTACTTGCACATCATGCCACAATACAACTGGAAACTTCACGCCCTTTCCTGGATTTGAATCCACTGCTTTGATATAACATTTACTTGGGTGCTGAGCCTCATGCTACTGGATTAAGGCTACTTTACAAGTTATTGTGTTATTTGTTAGAATAAATAAATAATAAAAATAATTAATAAAATAAGAATTGGAAGCTAGATGTTATTCTGTAGCTCTATCTAGAAAATTAGAGCTTGCTTGCTTAAATAATTCTTATGAATTTTTCAAATGTTGTTTTCAGGTTCTAACTATACCGAGAAATGTGATATCTTTAGTTGGGGCATCATCTTGTGGGAAGTGTTGAGTCGTCGAAAACCATTTGATGAGATTGGTGGCTCTGCTTATCGTATCATGTGGGCTGTTCATACAGGGGAGAGACCTCCTCTTATTCAGGGCTGTCCGCCACCTATTGAGAGACTCATGACACGGTAAGTTGTCACAAATTACCATATACATTCGAATATAACCCGCATATTTTTTTCAAAATTTGTAGGGCGGGTAATATTTGAGTCAATGTTGGTACTACAAAATTGAAGTGTGTTGCATGCTGTCACATGGTAGCGTGGGTTATACTTCGGTTTTTGTAATGTGGCGCGCCAGGGCATATCTTCACGATGGAATGTCTCACGTCATCATTTTGCGTATTTCTCGGTCAGTGTTGCATAATTGCCACCGTATGATACAGTCGCAACATTAGCTGCATGACTGAGAAATACCCGACATACCACTGTGAAGATAGATAAGATGAAATGTTATGAACTTTTATGGTATTCCTATTGTCTTGCTTGATTAAAATATTAATTTTAAGGTATTTCAAAATTAAGTATTTGTGTAAAAAATTTAATTGCTTTCTCATCAAACAATGTTTATAATATCAACATTTCTGTAGGAAAACTTCACATAGATTCTGAATTTGAATTTTTCTCTTAATCCATTAACTGTTGCACTATTTTTATTAAAAGGGAAGGTAAAATTAATGAGATTCAGTTCAAATTAAAACTATTTCTAGCTGATATGCTTCATTTAATTTTTTGTGAACTCTTAATGTGTGTGAAAATGAGGATACTGGTCAAATGTGTCACTTTTGAAAACCAGCATTGCTACAACTGCAAATACAGTTCTTGGTATTTTTTGCAACAGGTATTAATATTATCTGACGTAGTGAGCAGCATGGTGATAAAAGCTAGTGGTTTACAACAGCACATACTTTCTCTCATTAACAACCGCTCTTGCAATACTATATTATTTCTCCTACACCCACCTTCATCACAGCTAAACTCTTTATAAAAGATGAACAATTGCTTTTGCATTTTTCAAATATTCAAAAATTTTGATTTATGTATTTCAAATCTAGTTTAAAAGAACAGATTTTGTTAAGAAAAAAATCTGTTATCTATACTATTGTCATTTTATGATTTTTGTTGTTGAATAATGTTTTGTTTGCAATATTCGATAATACAAAGAGTTTCCCAAAAATGGGTCATGAGCCATTTTTAGCAAAAATTACATGAAACATTACTTTTTTTTTCTTTCCAAATAAATTTACACTTCCTTATTTAAACATCAATTTCTTTTAGATCATACTTCATTAAGAAAAAAATCTTTGTCATAAATATTGAACTTTTGCTATGTTCATTTTTGAAATTTTTGAAAATAAAGTGAGTTTGCTGAAAATAGGACTATCCACCATCTTTCAGAGTCCTTCACTGTCCTTGAGGCTTCGTGTAAAGTTACTCCAATATTAAAATATCTCTTTCATAAAAGGGGAATATCAATTATGGTGAAAATCCTGCTTATGTTTAGCCCTTAGCGTTGTTCACATATGAACAGACAGACGGAAACAGACATACAGACATTTTCCTGTAAACCTGTTCTCTGGGATCAAGGACACAAAACATGAATCGACTTTTAATTATTAATTTTTTCTGTATGGTGTGGGGTGGCTCCAAAATGAATTTTTTCTTCCAAAAAATCACTGATTTTCACTCCAGCATTATGTCACTTTCTCTTTACGATGTATGTTGTACACCATAGAGTAAAAAGCAACAAAAGAATTTTCTTTAATCTGTGTATTCCAGAGTTAAATTTGCCACACATTGCACCCTCATTGTCTTGACCTTTTCCGCAGGTCTGTTTATGGAGCCTTCTGATGGCGTTTGTTAATGCAAGACATGAATACTCCCTTACCAGGAGTGAACAATTAATTAAATACAACGAAACTTGTACCGAATATGTCTCTAATAGACCTCCCTTGAGTAATTTCACTTTCCCTGACTGTTCTTTATTAGTTTTAATGTGTTTCACACTTCTATCTAGTGGTCAGTCTCTGTAATGAACACGGACAGCCAACCACCAACATTTTTGTTCAGAGAGAATATATTCACCACAATTCTTTTTTCTTTTCCGATTTGTGCCTAACACTCTTCTGTTTCTCTCATTCCTTTCTTCCACTTCAAGTTATCAATAAAAGGGACCCATTTTGTTTCTGAAACAATTACTCTTAATTCTGATTCCACAGTGGAATGCATAATTTATTATTGTGTTTCCTTATATTCAAGAGCACATTGAGTGTTCTGTATTCTTCCTGGTTGTAAGAATATTAGTCATGTATCAATCACCTATATTTATTTGTCAAAAGATTTTGTTATTCTACCTGATACTTTTTTGGGGCTTTCTGTGTATTTGTTTGTAACTCAGTTCTTCAGGTGAGGCTAGTTCTCATCCAAAGGTGAATTTTTGTTGTTGTTCAGGTGTTGGGATAAAGACCCATCAAATCGACCTACCATGGAAGAAGCAGTTCAGGTGATGAATCGTCTCTTCACATACTTCACAGGCTATGATGAGCCTGTGCAATATACAAATGATGCTTCTACAGGTTAGTTTATTGCATTACCTTTTTTTATGGAGTTAACATATTTATCAGTGAATCGATGATCTGTATTGTAATATTTGTATGTTTTATTTGTCAGTTAGAATGTGAATGCAAAAGAGATTGCCACATCTTGTTGTGTGAGTGATTCAGTAGAAATGGGTTTTGTAGTTGTGGAATACATACATACATACATACATACATACATACATACATACATACATTCATTGTCATCAAAACAGTCACTCACAAGCATGTTTAAATAGAAAGGTTCAAGTATTATGGATAATGATACAAATAAATACCTATCTAATTACAATATTAAAACAAATTAACTCTTCCAATTTTGTGCAACTGAAACAGATCTTATACAAAGGACAATAAATTTAGGCAGCTGATGCCGTTTTTGTGATCTCTCTACCAACAAATCTCATCTCACTCATACTTTTCACTTTTGTGATCACTAATTGCAATTATCCAATTTTCATGTAGCAAAGTCAGCTCTCTGGGAGAGGCTCATGAGATGACCACCACATGTAGGGAACTGAGAAAAGTGATCCGTCCAAATATATTGTTTTCACCATAAGGTACCAAAAAACTAATCAGGAGGAGGACATTCTTCTTTGTTCCGAGTTCATAGCTTTCTTTTTATTGTTTATGTTTCGAAATTATCTGGATTTCAAAGTCCATTGCAGTCAATCAGAGGTGACTAGTGTTTGTGTTCCTAATCGAGTTGGTTGTAACTTTTGTGATAAAGAAAATGAGAGAGAAGTTCCTAGCAAGTTACAGAATTTCCCAACAATATGTTTTGCCATACTGCATATCCAAAAAAATTGCTAGACATTTTTTGAGGATAATGCTATCACAACTTGGAAAGTGTACTGATTTAAATCCTGTGGAAAATCGTTTGGCTAGCAACATATTGCAAAAAAGTTACCATACATCTAAATTAATAATGATGAAGTCACTTATTCACTGTGGTTTCATGGTGAATAAATTAAGATAACCTGTAAAAAATTGATTGAATCAACATCTGAACTGTAATTAAAATAAAAGGTCATACTACTTTTTTATGTGTTCACCTGTTCTAGGGTTTATAAAGATTTTTAATTTTTTTTTAATATAAAGATATTTATATTTTTTTCTCAGCAATGTGTGTAATATTTTTTCTTAGCATTCATTTGAGAAGTTCATTATGTCTGATTGTCATTCTGTACAGTCAGTGACATGATCCTCTCTTTTGTGGCCATTTTAAAAAGTTCTGAGTCTTCCCCAGCAGGATCGAGACTTTCTGGCAGGTACATGTCTAACTAGTAGGCACATGTTTTACTGGCAGGTACAAGTCTTATTGGCAGATATGACTTTTACTGACAGGTCAGAGTCTTGTGACAGGTATGAGTTTGTGAGCTAGTTCAAGATTGTGTGTCAGGTTTGAGTCTTTTTGGCAGGTATGAGTCTTGTATGAGTCTTTCAGATTGAGCAAGCCTTCTTGACAGAAAGTCTTAGTAGCAGGATCGAGTGTTACAGGCAGGTTTAATCTTCCTGGCAGGTTCATGTGTTTCCTCAATATCCCATTGCTTCCATTGCACCATGGCACAGTTCATTCAATCCATGGCGCAATTGGGGTGACTGCAACCATTCTGTATTCTGAACCTTTTCCCTGTCATAATCTAATTGAATGTATTGTTGAAGTTAGTTGTTACCTTATTACTCAGAGTGTTCAGGCTATTTCGTTTATTTCTGAATCCTTTGAAGTGGATTGTATTGATGAACTGCTAACGGGCGGAGTTAGGCAAGGCTCGCACGTGTGTTTTTGGGAAAGCTGAGGGTGGTTTCCGGTGACATGATCTTATCGATGCAATGGTTGGGTGCTGTGTCAGTTACAAATCAACTGTCCTGCCTTGCATTGTATGAAATAAAATTATATTTATTCTGTGTTGCTGTGGGCCCGAACATAGAGTATGATTGAAAAGAAAATCAGTGGATGGGATACCAGCACAAAAATGACATAAGCTGCCTAAATTATTTGTCCCTAGCGTAGATCTGTGATTCAGTTGTAAACTCAAGAGCTGCTACAGTATAGCACAGACTTTCTTATACTAGATAGTTCCTGTATCTCTTTAGAGTGGGCTAGTTTTTCGGTTTTGCCCCTCCCTCTTCCCAGTTGCTGTGGCCATTGACATCTAAAAACATTTTTTTCATGTTTTTGCAATTTTTCAGTGCCCTAATGGTAGTATTGAAATATGGCTTTAACAATATTATATAAGAGTAAAACATGATCCAAATGTAAATTTTCAATAAAAAATTGGAGCTGTTCTCGAGAGAATGTTGTTTAAGCAATTCTGAAGATATGCAATTTTGTGCTCAATTTCGCAAAAATTTTGTATTTTCTTGAAACTTCACAAAAAATAATTTGAAGCACTTATACTCTGAACTCCAAGAATGTAAAAAGAAAAGAGAAAGAAAAAAAAAAAGAATAAGAGCCTTAATGTAAATATTTACAAGAGAGATATTTTTTAAAAAATTCATACAAGTAATTTTAAAAAAAATGGAAAGAATGTATCAAAGTGGCATTGATGTCATGTTTTTCAGTGTGCTTAGCATTATCCGTACAGAAAGATGAATAAAATATTTTTGGAACCGTTTTTAGAACTTTTTTTTTATTTTACACAAACTGTCCTTTATCTTCATTAATGTAGTTGTATATCGGGTCCATACAATTTCAAATTTTTGAAAATTCAGAGTTAACAGCAAACATTGGACCTATTTCATCATTCATGTATATTGTATATTTTTGGGGAAATTTTGAAAATGATCCTGGGGTTTCTTGTAAAGTGTCCCCAATATTTAAGAAATCTTTTCAAAATCATAGGACTTTGAGAGACAAATGGATGGACAAATACTTTGAGGAAAAATCAAAAACAAACATTTACTTGTTATCAGGTGACCCCTAAATGTGTTTCTCCATTGAAGTCTTCAAATTGATTTCCACACATTATATAACTTGCTCTATACTACCTATATTATTCCATGTATGTGTGTGAAGTAGTATGAGGTAAAAATTGGAACTGCTAATTTGTCTCAATATTAGATCGGTATCATTATCCACAATACTTGTATTATTTTATTTAGACATTTCATTGAGTGTCTATCTAATGTCTTGTCAATGAAACTATTTTCATGTCCTAGTGTGTATATTTTCCACAATTACTAAAATATTATCAGTACCACACCGTGTTTATGACAAAGAATGCATGTCCTTTGGGATGATTAACATTACGTCTGTTTAGGGTTAGTGAAGCTCTTTGATAGCAGTACTATGTGGCCAAGTGCTGCTAGGTTAATTTAGTTTTTAATTATATGTAAATGTATTATGTGCCTTTTCACAAATATTTTTTTGAGTTGTATAATATTAGAGAAATGTACCTTCATTAAGTTTACTGATTTGTCTATGTCTTATTCTTGAACAATAGTTCAAATTGCAGATGAAAGTGAAGGTGATGATACTATAGGATCACAAAGTGAATTTCCATCCAGCCCTGAACTGTCACGTAAGTGTTTCTGCAAAGTAAATAAAAATATTAACAAATCTCTAATGACAACAATTTTGATATTAATTCAGAAATTCATTAAGTCAATTGAAAATTTTAAACTGGAATGAGAATGTTCAATTTTTTCTTTTTAATTTTCCTAATCTGCCATGTAGACATTCTTTTTTAACTTATCTTCTGTGAAACCACAGTTGAGCAAGATTGATCATACCACTTGATTCATTTTTAAATGTAACTTCTTTACAAAGAGAAGTAGCATGTTTTAGAGCATGTGAAAAGACACTACAAAATTGTCATAAAATTTGGCATTCGTACTGGTCCCCTACAGACATTAACAATATTGTATGAAAAAGCACATCATAGTCAGTCTTATCACTTAAAAATGATTTCAATACAACTAAATTTGTAGAGATAATTAAGAATTCTTGATGTAGGCATGTTCAGCCTAAACGAGAGAGGGGCCAACTATTTATCTGGGTTTGACTGAGCTCCCTTTTCCATCAAATGCTTTTATTTACTCATGACTTATTGTACAAGAAAATAAGTAAAACAAACAAGGATAATGGAATTATAACTTCAATGATACAATTAATAAATACTATTGATTTTATTTTGTATCATTTAGGGGGTTACCAGATGGTTTGTAGAGTCTCTTCCCCAAAAGACATGAATCAATTTCCCAAATTGTTGTCTTAAAACTTAGGGAAAATAAAGAATTGTTCGTATTAACAGAAATGTTTTATTATGTATGGTTATGGGGCCCCCTTTTAAAATTTTAAAGGGATCATGGCCTATGATTCCAGAACTCATTTTGTTGTTTCTACGGAAAGAAATTCAAATTTTTTAATGAAAATTCATCATTAGGTATATTTGTTTTGATGCAAAGAATTACTTTTATTATTCCTTAGTTTCATTTGAATATTGTAAAAGAATTAAGAGGTTTTTGAACAAGTGACTGAGATTATTGTGCAAATATTTTTATGTAGTCAATTGGAGGATAACATTTTTGTGGATTAGACATCACTATTAGATTCTCAATGTGAACCTCACATCATCTCACCAGAATACATTTTTTTGAGATGAAGTTCACTTTGTCAATTTTTTTAAAATGCCCATAAACATGTAGTTAGAGTTAATATATAGTATATGTGAATTAATGTAGTCATTTGTATTTACGACAGGGACGCAGTTAGCTGTTGGCATGAATGGGTCAGTTGGAGTCTTGCGACCAGATCTGCCATCTTCCGTGCCTGTGGGCAAGCTGCCATCCCCTATTGCTGTTGAGGTGGTAAGCATCGTTAAGAAATTATAATTTTGATTTTTTCAATTGCTTTGAAAGATTAGTTTTTTAGACCACATTGTAGAAAAATTGTTACAGTCTTATGTATTTATTTCAATATACATTGATTTCTAAAGAAATCAAATTATTAACTTTAGTGCGCTGTGAAAGTTTGGTTCGATGCGTATTGTTGATTTACATGAAAATTACACATTATCAAAAATGTAAATTTTACATACAAATGCATTTACAAATATTATATTATAAATTTTATATTAATGCAAACAAGCAGTCTTTTTACATAGTACAAATTTCAAAAACAATAACTTCACCCACGACAAACTAACATATAGAGTAGTCATTGCTATTGACCTGTACCTGTGACCCTCTCTAAGCGTGTGTTCAAAATCGAACTGTTCCACGATTGCTTCTACACCTATTAGTGCAGGATGCTCCTGGCTCTCTCCAGGTTCTTTGTCTGTCTTTGTCATTGGTAATTGGCTTTGCCTTGAGCCGCAAAATAAATGTCTTCACTCAGGGGAAACCAATCTTCTGTGAAATGACATGTGTATACATTTGTCTACACCAGCATTATGTGGGCATAATTTTGGGGTAGATAATCTGGGGAGCCACTGACATCGTAAGCCCTTGATGAAATAATTAAAAATATTGCTCTGAATTGTCTGGCAAATTTGCGGTGAATACCGAGAATACAACCACAAATATAATTACGTACTGTATACATTTAATTTTTACCATCTTCACAGATTATTGTTACATACACAAATATTTACAAGTTTCATGATGTCACTTTAATTGAGAATTTATTATACAGTTAGAAGAAATAAGTCTTTACTAATGTAAGTTGGAAATTTAGTATGCCATTTCAATCTTAAATAACTTCCCTATCTTGTCCAAATTTGTAAGTGTGGTTATAATTGTTGCCAGTGTGATAATATGGTGGTGATTGGTGGAAAATTAATTTCAATGTGTGGAGTTTTGTAAAGTACCTCCCTTGGGATATCTTTATCATTATGTTTCTGTCTGTTATGTTTCAGAACCCTTGGGATACTGAAAAATCATCGGATGAAGAGGATTTGGAAGATGAGAACTGCCCTCCAATGGTGTCTGGGGACCTTGTTCAGAATGGTGAGTAACAAGATTGTTATCTTACTAATAATAATGAAATGATGTCCTGGTTGTGTTGACCAAATCTTGTGCTTTTCCTTGAAAAATTCATGTTCACAATATTACATTACTTTTCTCAACTGCCACAAAAAATTCCAGTTAATTGTTCATAACTCTTTTTTGGTCCAACTGATTACTGTTGGTCCAAATAACAATCAGACACCAGGTCTGATTGCTTTAGGAGAGCTAAAATAGAGTATAGTCAATTCAGGGTTGCTTGCAATTAAAGCAAATCATGTGTAATTGTAATATTATGGTCAGAAAAGTCATTTTAGTGATAACAATATTAGATAATAACAAAATCGAATAATTATTTAGCATTTATTTGTGTAGGATCTTATAACAATCTTTTCTTGAAGAATACTGATTAATGCTGTGTTTTGGTTTTAATTTTAATATTTAGTGTGTTTCTTGTTTTCCTTTTTAAAGGTAGTAGATTATTTAAACAGTAACTTGTAACGTAATGTAAACGAAATCTTTACCCTTATGGAACTATACACAACAATTAATGTGCTCCTTACCAACCCATCTTAGGGAGAAAACACCTGCTTCCTGCTCTCCAAATGAAATGTGATGATAAAGGTAATGGGAACTAAATGCAAAGTTTATTAGATTCTTGACTGTCCAGAAGATGCTGTGAACTAAGCACAGTTGTCAATATTTCGGCTGCCATACTGCAAACGTTTGAGTCGTTTCAGGTGACCCGGACTGAAGTCCTCTACAGTGCTGGGTGGTTTTGTATCAGCCATCTGCCTTCCTGTTTCCCAGAGGAGCTGCAGTCAGGAAAGTTTTAGGGTTTGGTAAAGCTTGACAAGGGTTATTTCGCTTTAAGATGAAGGGGTGTGGGAGAAAGGGTAGAAGTAGAGAGGTTGTTTTATCTTGGTTCTAGGATGAGGGTTTCACAAGGAGATTTAGAAAGGTTATTTTTTAAGGTTGAGGTCATGTTAAAATTACATTTTGTTACATCAGTCTCATCAATGTGCAATGTTTTTTATAGGTATTGTTAGGTTGGTGGTGAGGGAGGTTTGAGTATATCAGAAAGGTGTTTCTTCTGGGTGTGACTAGCAGAGTTGATAAGGATATTTTACTGGGTTTGGATAAGGTGAGAGAGAATGGGGTTTTTAACAAACTGTTGCATCTTATTGCAGGATGTATGGAAGATATATTGTGAGAGTAGAGTAACTTTGTACTGGTTTCAGATGTTGTAATTGGTATCTGGAGTTGGATCTGGGATGGAAGATCTGGCAGATGATTCAATTTTCAATTTTATTAAGATTTATAAAGGAAGTGTTGGGAATAGTGGACCATGTGGGGGAGGTATAGGTGAATATGGATCTGATATACATGTAATAGAAGTATAGATTCTTCTCTATGAGAAACAGAACAAGGGAAGCGGATGGATTGAAGGATGATTACTTGTTGGTGAGCTTTAGAAGTAATGGTTTTAATGTGGGCTGTCGAGATTAATGTAGAGTGAAAGGCAATGCCTAGATATTTGAATTTCTGGAGCCAAGGGATAGAGATATTTATTGTTGTAAAAGATGTATGTTGGAATAGAGAATATCGCCAGATACAAGGAATTGCGCCCATTGAGGACATTGGAGATGAATTTTCTATGAACCAGTGTTAGTTAGCAACCATTTTGTAGATTTTAGACTTGCCTTGTTAAGGAATTTGTAGAGTGAAAGTAGACAAATCAGCTGGCAGCAAATCATTAACTCGATGAACAAGTGAATATTGTTAGTTACAGAGAAAGGAAGATGGAAAAGACAGTACTTTATGAAACTCCTGGGATTTGAAGGGGGGGAGTACATGACATACTTGACAGTTAAAAGTTCTGTGGGATTAAGGAGTTGAGCGGCAAATAGAGCGATATTATATAATTTGAAAAGTAGAATTTTGTTATCAGTGGCATCAAAAGCGAATGAAAGGTCAGTGAAATGAGCTGAAATTTGTTGTTATGAAGTTCTGTGACTGGATATGAGATGAGTTGAAAAGGATGAAGATCTGTCACATCGGAAACCAAATTGGGGGTTTCAGGCGTAGTGTTCAAGGACATATTTCATGAATTTCAGAAGGGTTTGGATCAGTTAACTGCTGGTTTAACTGGAATCCTTCAACTGTGCAAAATTGTGTACAAATTATCATTACTGAAGAAAATTAAATTTAAATTACATGTGGTTAATTCATTAATCAAGTCAGTGGGGAAAAAGCAGTCAGTCCCTATAAAGTAGTGGTGCAAATCAGTTGTTAACTAGTTGTCATGTTAGTTTTAACATTGTCTTCATTTCCTTTATGGTGTAAAGTTAATTTCAATAAACTGTTAAAAAATCAAGTTCTTCTCTTGTTCTCGTTTTGATCTTGTTCTTGTTCTCATATAATCCAATATGAGAGACTCAACTGATGATCAATATGACTCAATATCTCAACTGATAATTAATTTATAGTGATTGTATTTGTTTAAATAGAAAAACACAGAATTCTGCAAATCGGTGCAATATATATTTCATTAGACAGAAAGTCATCTTATCCTAGTACCTAGACTGTTAACAAAAACGTATTCTGTATATGACTACTTAGGTTCTTGGAATCATTTAAATAAAAAATAAACTTTCTACTACACTTATATAAACAAAATGAGAATGTTAATTTCTTCTTTTTTAATGATGGTTAATATTAAATTTTAAGAAATTATTCTGAGACTTTTTTAAGTAGAATATGTAATTAATAAAAACTTCGTTAGAATACTTCATTTGCTTTTGGCAATTGTTTTTAGAATTTTAATGCCTAATATTACTTGTTAGAAAATTCTTTTCTACATGTTTATATATTCTTCAGAAATAACTTTTGTAGAATTTAAATACTAAGAGAATTGGAAATTATTCTATGTTTGAGCTTTTGCTATCTAAGTCATCTAATAAATATTGAACCACTGGTACAAACAATGGAACTATATCTACTTATTGTTTACTGTGAATTTAAATAAGAATTTCATGCAGTATAACCAAATGGATATTGATAGGTTAGAAATAAATTTACCATGTGCTTTCATGCTCTTCAACAATTTTCTGTGGAATGTGAGGAAAAAATTACAAATATGATTTTAGATAAAAAAAGTAACAAAGATAATGTATGAAAGAGCTTCCAAAATTAGTCTTTTGATAATTTGTTAAGTGTGAATTGCTATGTAGATGATTGAGAAAAATTCATGGATTTCGATGTATCTCATGACATATTCTGGGCATGATTTTTTTACATTATTTTCGTCAATGGGTGAAATGTATGTGTTTTCCTTTGTGAATGATTATGTAGTAATAATGTTTTGTTGATGTTGCTATTGTTGTTGGTCAAATATTTTATGGCTAGGTTTAAGAGTATTGTCACTGATATAATCATCTAGAGATATGGATGTTTGACGTGAGAGTATTTTTTTTAAAAATGAATTGTGTAGAGTTTGTATTCAGAAGCTTTCATTAAAAATTATTCATTTAATAAAGATTTGAACCTCTTAAAAAAACTAAGCATTTCTAATATTTATCAATAAAAGTTAATTATTTTTTTAGGTATAATGTAATGAATTATAAAACATCTATAAAGTACTCTTCATACTTGTAGTGTAATGTAAGATAATTAAAGAGTTTAGTATTTTTTTGCTATTGAGGCAAGGTCTTTGAAAGTGAGTTTATTTCTGAGTGCCGTGTCTTATTGGAGTACATGAGTTGCCTTGCTATAGTTGTAAGTTTCTATTATTGCATTCAACTTGACTTTTTTCAGTGCTCTATTTTATGCCCATGGTAAACACTGGCAATTCCAAGCCGCTGCTTTTATCGTTTGGAGAGTTATTCTTAGGTCCATTCTTCTGTTGTGTGTTTTGTTCTCTTTGGTGTTGCATTGTGCGGCCTTTAAGTAGGGTAGCCAGATTAATTGTGGCTATTCCACAAACTCTCCCCATTTATGTTCATTTTCGAGTCATATGAAAATATTACATCTCTAATATTTAAATTATTTTTCACCCTTGCAAAGTTTATTATTTTATAAAGTTTTAATTATATTCTTTGAGGCTGCAGTATGTTTTGGCTTTAGATAAAGAAGCAAAAAAGGAAGAGGAGGGGAAAGGGATTTGTATGTGTAGAATGTTTTGCTTGTATTCTTACTTTGAACATATTATTGGTGTCCATGTAACACCATTTCACAAGGGTAATAATTATTCACATAGAGTAATAAAACAATTATTGCTAACACTTTGATAAATTATCTTAGGCAGTTGAAAACTTGCAGTGTATTGTTTTGCCTTCTCCATCTTTTCTTGGAACCTTGAAAACTTGTAAGAACAACTCTTAGTATTATTCACCATCATGTCAGTCTGTTTAATTTTGGTTAAAAAGAACAATGTTTTGTTGTGGCTGCAATTAAAAAAGTCTCTACAAAACAAGATTTCAGGAATTAAGTGAGGATTATTGAACTAAGCATTTGAATACTGAATTAAACTAGGTGTTTGACTTCATATCTAAGTCTTTGAGATTTATTACAGTAATTGTCCAAAGGCAGAATGTTCATTGGACCGAACCACCGGGTGTAAAGTCCTGTAAACATCACATTCCTAGCCAAGCGATTTCATTTAATGACAGCTTGGAAGCTTTAATGTACTGTTCCACTTGCGGTGACACCGGCTGTACGGTCCCCCTTGGCAGCAAGCCCACACATGAGTCAGTGGCAGCAAAAACTCTGGGGAGAGGGTAGGATCCCTGCCTGAGCAAGTGAAAGAAAAAAAAAAAGGGAAAGGGAGAGAGAAAAAAAAAGGATGCTGGAGACAGGCTAGCTAGTGGAGGCACGGCCGCTGCCGCTACTGGCATTCATGATTCCCAGAAGCTGCGTCCCCGCTCGTTAGACTTTGCAGCTGTTGTGTTTCAAGGAATAGGTGATGAGCCATCCGCATTTGAAGATGTTCATTACTTGCTGGTGCCAAGTTCAGAATGCTGTTACACGGGTTAACTACCTTGCATTGTCTTCTCGGGGGCATTAGTGTTTAGAGTCTCGGGTGGGTGATCTGTTAATGATGTTTTGTTTTATATCTCTGGTGTGAATATAATACATGAGCTATGTTTTCCATTTATTTTGTGTCTTTTTTTCCTTCAAATGTTTCTTCATTGTTTGTTTTGTAATGTCTCCAATATTATTCTCCTATGACTATATTTGAAACTGTTCTTACTCTATTAATTTTCTTTTGTGTTTGTGATGTGAAAGAATAAGGTAACATTAAAAGTGTCATATTTGTTTAGTCTTCAAAACGTTTTACCTGGCCTCTCAGAATTATTCTGAAAGGAAAAAGGCCCTTCAGAGATATTCTGTAACAGTTCTTCTGTATATTCTGTTTTTATATTGTTACTTATTGATAATTGTTACCGTCACATGTTGGACTACATGCCTGTTCCGAAGAGATCACACAATCATCCTGTCACTGTTAGCTATTTATTAATTTAGTTACGCTTATTTCGAATTACCAAATACTGTGTGCTGGATGCATCGTGACCATTGCTTAGAAAGGCGTCTTTGAAGATTGAGGTTCTGTTACGTATACGTACGTATGTACGAATTCGATCATTTTACATTTCTTCCGAAGAAAAAAGTGTGTGTTGGCTCATGATTTTTTCCAGAAACAACGGCGACTTCGACTTTTGTGGTAATGTGTTATTGATATCTTGAAATCAGAAGTTTCAGTTTTTTTTATTCCGTTTTCCCCCATCACGAGACACGTTTAGTGTTCCTTGCCGCTGCTTTCCGAATCTCAGACGCTTGTCGGCGATTTTCTGAATCGATGAAATGGACCATGGATTTGGTGATCTGCGCTGAGGATGGAAATTAGTGATGCAACATTGATAACAAAACATTGATGTACATAATTAAAACATAGGTGCTTTTCACATCGAATGTTTTTAAACATCGCCGTTTTAAAACTAGTTTAGTATCCTTTATCATTACATTCGGGTGCAACAAAATTTACGTTGTCTGTGGGCGTGTTTATTAATTTACAATTAAGATTTAACTGAAAACATAGTAAAAGAATAGTCAGAACAATGTACAAAGCTGAGTCCGAAAGACTGAGCGCCCAGGTTTATCTTGAAGGAGTCAGTTCTCAGTTCGCCGAAGAAGATGTGGGAAGGAGTGGGGAGGGGCTACTCCCAAGAAGCACACGTTTACCACCTTTCCGTGCGAAATACGAGGAAAGACATAGGAAATTCCAGGCCACCGGGATCATCAGCCGGAAGAGATGGACTCCTCGACAAAGGAAGTACAAATAATGTTCGTTCAGTTCGAAACTGAAACTGACATCACTTAATGTTTCCTTTACAAAACCGTGATTAGGAGATTTTTTTTCTTTTCTTTTTTTTTTCGTTCATAAAGTCAACATCGAAAAGTGGAAACATCGAGCGCAAAACCTCGATGCTTCTAAGAAAACATGTATTATATTTTGTAATTGTCACTATCCCGGCCGGGGTGACAATTATTTGAACAAATTTATTTATTATAAATTTGCAGACATCGATGTCGCGACCCTAAGGCATCCCTGAGGATGGACAGGGGAATAGAGGATCTCGCGCGGTCCGTGGCCTGTTTTTAAGGCATTGCGAGTTACAGCATTCACCTGGAGGTGATCAGGGAAAACACTTTTCAGAGCCGTGGGCCTGCGAATTCGGCAGGTGCCGCAAATTCACGGAAATTAAACACAAATATATTTCTGGCCTCTTGCAGGAATCGCACTCCCGAACAATAACTGGTAGGCTGGAGCTGTAAGGCGTTGTCTTTGCGTTCGCCACTACCGGTGTTGGCAAATTTCTTATTTGTATGTATGTACTTGGCGCAACAGTCCGTGAACGGGCTCAGGCCTACCGGAGACGTCCCTGCCTCGTGGCCATGGGTTAAGGGGGTACGTGTGGTTAACACTACTAATACTGTGATATTGCAAAAGAAACGCACAATATAGTCTTGGCTCGACCGGGAATCGAACCTGGGGCAGCGTAGTGGAAAGCGAGCACACTAATCAAGAGGTAGCCATTGACCCAAATTTATTATTTAGAGATTAAAATGTAGAAAGGCCGTTCTATACAATGCGCGGAAGGGACGGTTGGGGGTTCGAATTCTGCCTAAGATGTCACGTTCTAGCTAATAAAACTAATAGCACGTATTGTAGCTGTTCTACGGTTGACATAAGTTCTTCTTTAGTAATTTATCAAGGAAACATTATTGAATTATAAAGTGTTAACTTCAAATAGAAAGGGAGGACTTTGAACTGAAAAAAAATTGAGAACGTTGATAATCAGTCATTTTAAAATTTAATCCCCTGAAAATTTAAAGATGATTGACACTGATTTTTTTGCGGGAGAGTTTAAACTGTTGTTTTTTTTCCTTCGAAAAGCATTAATGCCGTAAAACGATAAGAGAAATTGAGGACATTGAGGCAGTCTATCAACTCAACATAATTACGAATTGGGTTCATTTTCCCACCCACGCAATTCGTGAAACATGGGGTGAATAGTGGGGTAATTATGACGTTTGACTTCACTTTTGTAAGTTCATTTTTCCGCAGGTTAATTTAGATAGCTCTTCAACTTACCTTGCTATTTTGCTGCAACATGTGATCGACAAGATTTCTCTCCGGAATTCTGTCCCCAAACCTCCGTCTAGCTTGTCTAGCTTGTTAGATATTGCTGCTTGGGAGAGTGTGGCTTGGGTACGCATATTTGGAGTCTAACAATCTTCCACTAACATAACTGAAGTTTGTAGTGACGTCTTGAATTTCTCGGGAGCACCGTCCGACCAAAGATCATCTTTCATTTCTGCGTAACTATGATTAATGATACTACAAAAGAACGAACGTGTTCCCTCGAGAGATATTCGTGTAGCTATTCTCGAATACACGAGGATGTCTCACTTCTTGATTAATTAGTCATAAAGTGTTGTAGGAGGAGAGTAAACCTGCTAGAGATGTAAAAGCAGTGGCTCGAAATAAATGGAAAATAATACTGAAATTGTAAATGTTTTCATGCAAGATACGCAAACATACCTACTTTTCTTTAAACTCGGCGACCTTACTATGTACGAGTTGTTGATAAATAAAATTAAATAATACCCAAAAACGTATGTTCTCAATATAATTTAGAATCGATGAACTATACTTCCACGTTCTAAATACTCCATTTAAAGTTAAGGTTGCCAATAGACGGTTTCAGCCCCAAAAAGGTGTTCACATTTCTGCATTCTCGTTGTGTTGTGTTCACAGAAACTGAAGTGAAATAGAACTTTTCTATTTATTTAACGGGGAAAAAAGTGTTCTTGGGCGTACGGTTGCTTGAGTTCCAGAATCCGCCCCCACTAACTTATAATATGTTTCGTTGAGTTATGAATAAAAATACCAACGAGTGTTTTTTGCAACGTTTGATTACAAGAAAAGGACACTCCCTTCTAATCCTTATTTAGGAATCGAGTAACTTCCATCCGTCACTCACGAGGAGCTACTTCCGGTCCATCCAGCGAGACAAATGCAGTGTCCTTTTATACGTCTCGATCTCCCGACGGGAAATAGTTCTTTGTTTTGCGGGTCTATCCAGAACATTCTAAGACATGTCTAAAAACGTGTTTTTTAAGCGACTAAAACACGTTTTGGATTACTTATGAGTAATACCTATAGAGGTGATCAGTAGTTCATTTGATTCCTCTCATCTAGACAAATCGATTGGCCTAATTCGTAGCCGGCCCTCCTAGGATAACCTTGAAGAATTAAAAAATAAATAAAAAACACGTGTTTTTGATGGTTTTGTAGTATGTTTTGTGTGAACTGCACTTTACCACAGAATCGGGTAAAATATCTGGCCTGAGGGACAAACAAATAAGAGAGTGTACATGTATTAATATTCTTACATTTAGGGTAATCTTTCGACATCCACGGCACTTCGCCTCGTATTTAGATGTAATATCGGTTTCATCTTCATTTTTCACTTTTTAACATTTTTTATTTTGATCATCCGTATTGCCAAAGCATTTGTTAATATTTAACTAAGGCTTTGGTACTACTCAAGCGATAGCGTTCAGGAAGAGAGGACTTAATATTTGACAAATACAAAGATCAGCAAGTTAGTAGAAGCGGAAGTTATAGTAGAAAGAAGTGGCTAATCTACAGAAGGGTAATTGATTTTAATTAATAATTTAATTAATTATGATTGAATTTTAAAACCATTCTGGATTCTGGAACTCAAGAGAACGTGCGCAGATGATCTCCCCCATACGTCACATATAGTTTTTACTTTTTTTTTTTTTGACTAAATAAATCTAAATGGGAAATCGAAACGAAACGCATTATGGTAGGTAGCTGCAGGAAACGGACCAATATACCCAATTTGTTTCCACCTCGTCCTGCCCCCCACCACGCGATTCCCCATTCCACCCCCATCCCCACCTTACGCGTCGCGCTCGCCGGTCCGCGGCGCGGGTGACACTCGCGCTCCCAACAATGCGTGGAAGCTTCCACTGCTGGCAGGCAGAGCGCGCTGACTCAAGAGCAGCAACAATGGCCCACTATGCCGCGCCCTCTGGAAATAGCGCCCCCGGGGGCGAAGGCGGGGACGGGCGGGGAGCGGGAGCGGAGCGGAGCGCGAGGGAACGAGCGAGCGAGCGAGCACTGACTCATGCGAGGCCGCACCAGCCCGCGCGCCGAGCTCTCTCCCGGGTCACCGGCGTCCCCGCCCCGCCCACCCAGCCCCGCCCAGACTTTACGCCACGCCCCGCCCCGCCCCGCCCGCCCCGCCCGCCCGCCCTCGCCCCGCCATCCACGCCCGCGCCCGCCCGTAGCCCGACGATCGCTTGCCCATCGCCCGCCCGGCCCTGGCCGACCGCTCGCCTCGCGTTCGCTCTGCGCTCGCTCGGCGCTCGCCCATATCGCCCGCCCATCGCCAGCCCTTCGTCCGTCCATTGCTCTCCCATCGCTCGCTAAAGCTGGCCCATCGCCCGTCCATCTTCCGTCCATCGCTTTCCCTTCGTTCACCCTCTGTTCGCTTATCGGCCGTCTAGCGCTAGCCCATCGCCCGTCCATTTTTCTCCCATCGTTCCTCCAATGCTCGCCCATCGCCCGTTCACCGTTTTCCCTTCGTTCACCCATTGTCCGCCCATCTCTCGCCTAGCGCTAGCCCTGGCCCATTGCCTACCCATCATCCGCCCATCGCCCGCCCATCGCTCTCCCAACGCTTCTTCTTCGCGCATCCATCGTTCGCCCACCGTTCGCTCATCGCCCGCCTAGCGATACCCCATTACTTGCCTATCGCCTGTCCGCTGATGGCTTACCATCGCTCGTTTTCTCCCGAGGTGTAGAAATTTGCTGTCGAAATTAGTATTCTCCGTAACCAATATTTTGACAATATGTGACTATTATGTCAGCAGTTGGTTTTGAATTACTGCTGAAAACACGTGTTTTAAAGGGTGTTTTCGATAAAATTCAAATCAAGGGAATAACATTATTACGTTTTAACATCATTCATTTCTGCACCTTTTTGACTCTGTCTCGCATTTTGCAATAAAGATTCACGTTTTTTATGCGCCATCTTCACACAAATGCCTTATTCTGCGTTTTTCTGCCGGAGCAGTACCATAAAAAAGAACAGCGCGCGATCTTTCCATTCCCATCCTTATATCCTCCTCTCCCCTTCCACACACATTTAGATGTACTACTCTACCACACATGTCGTGATACCAGTCGGGAGCTTAGAGCTTGTCCCAGATGGGAAGATACCTGGAGGAGGAAATTCCCGCGAACCGGCGTGTGGATTGGCGCCCGATCTCACGTTCCAGCGCCACCTTACTGGTTGTAGCATACAGTGCACTTACGGGACCAATTACCTCAAATGTTCACGCGCCCGAAATCAATACACAGCCATTCACACACTCAGTGGCATTTTCTCCCGTCTACGTCTCTCGGAAGATGTCCATACTCAGCGGGAAAAAGTGGATGACTGGACTAGAGGGTGTAAGGTCCGTCCCTTGGGGAAGTGCCCTATGACGAGACACAAAACCCAGTGCTATTCAGGATTACTCACTGGGCAGTTGTCCAATAAGTGACTCCAGCATTAAAGTTTGATTTATTACACGCTCACTGTTCGAGTAGTCATATATTTTTTTGTGAGAAATGTCAAGCATGAAATGGACATGCCACAACTATGTGAAAGCTTTAACAGTTTTTATTCACTTTTATTAATACCAATTTTTGTGACATCTGTTACGTTAATGATGTTTATTACGAAATTGATATCAGTTTCGTAATATCATTAGAACACAAGTTGTCTTTAAATCCTTGCCCGACTATTCTAATATGTTTCGATAAGAATTATTGATCTAATAATCCACAACCTCCTATTAAGCACTCTCTTCTTCAATGCCACCTTTCTCATAATGAATAATATTTATTGTAAGTGACAGTAGATTGGAATTTTTACAAAGTTGATTAAATGTTCGACATTCGTATATGTGATTCATGTTTGCTATCCTTGTTAATAAGAACTTTCAACTAAACTGGAAAAGGTAAAAAGAAAGGGTCTGGAGCTGACATTAATTTGATGTTTCTCTGCACTCACAGAGAGCTGGAAAGAGTTCTGAAACGAGAGATGGTTGATCAGGTTGAAATGGTTAATTAGGTGGACTCGCTCTTATCTGTATTGCTGCCTGTTTTGTAGGATAGAAGTTATGAAGTGTTCTTGTGACTTAAGTAATTCTGAGAGCATAGGCTTCCGCGGCCGGAGTCAGTGTTTAATTGGCTGTCCCGGTGACGCCGCGTCCATGGCAAAGGTGCCGACGTTTTGTCGCCATTCTGCGACCTTCCTCAGGGCGTAATGCAAAAAATTATTAAGTAATTCTGTTATGTTTCTTTTGCTTATTTTGCATGTTCACATTCTATATGAATTACTTCTTTTACGTTTTCATTGAATGGTTTTACTCTCGTTCGATCGTCTTATAGATCTATGTAATAGTACGAAGTGCTACAAATGAGTTGTCTAATATTATCGGAATTTCTTTATTTCCATTAAAAACATAGTAAATAGAAATTATGAATATGTCATTTCGAATCCAGTAAAACTATTCTTCAATTAGACACTTTAATTTACCCCTAAAACCGCGTGGTTTAAGAGCGAACTGAGCCAATCACATTTTAAATTAAACGTGCTTCTCCATTGTGCACATAGAGTGCAGCACTGAACAGGCTAGCGATGACATTAGTGTATTAAGCGGCCCCTAGACTGTCAATATTTACGGCGATGTATTGAACAATATATTGTAAAATAATATTGCTGCGTCAACCTACAGGACGCAATACTTTTGCTCAATAAATTAGTTCACAGTGTGCACTTCTTCGGTCAACATGTGGAATAATAAGAAAACAGCAAGTTGTGTGGTCATTGCGTTACTTATATTTTCAAGAAAAGTAAAACAAGAAGCGCAGGTGTATGAGCAAGAAAAGAAATAAATACGCTCATGAACATTTGTTAACAGGACTAAGAATAAGTGAACCAAGTGATTTTCAATACTTTTTGCGACAAGACGATAAATTATTTGATGAACTGTTGAGAATGGTTATACCTGAAATGTCTTTTCTGTGGGAGCTTAAATAGGTTTATGACCTGTATCCTGTTTTCGTCAACGCTCTCTCGAAAACGTCTAGACGGATATTCGAAGCCTAAATGCTGGTGCAGGCATTTTTATGCCAGAACAGGACCATAACATACGAACATTTGAATTGTTAGTGAGGAATGATAACAATATTTTTGCATAGGACATTATGCATGTGAGAAGGAAGTTTGTGGGAAAAAGGAAGGATAATCATCTTGTATAACCGGCACTGATATGGTAAGAGCAAGTTCTGGCAAATTTTATTTCGGGGATTCTATTTTCAATTAATGCTGAATCTCTTGTTTTGCCCCTTTGAAGGTATGTCGTACATTGGAGATGTTATTACTCCATTATGTCAGTCACATGAACAGTCTTACGTGTGGAATTAACTAGGCTTGTGCCATATTGATTAGCCATAAGGAAATATGTTCAAAGGAATTGTCATTTGTTTATTCAAATTACTACACCAGTTTAGGATGAAAATCTTTCGATCTCATTGTCAAAACAATAGTATGCTTGCGATACATTTTCCTTTTAAATGAATTATTGTGCGAACCCTAATATTTCACCGCGACAGTTATGTTTAATGTTATAGCGAAATGCGATACTGCAAACATTGCCAATTTTTGTTCACAGCATTCGTAAAGCAAATAGGTATTCAGTGCTTCACATTTCACTTTTACTTTTTCCACGCCCCTGCTCCAAGGGTACACATTCACTGTGAAATATGGATGGTTAATGACGCACTGTTTACAACGGCCCGAGTGCCACGCCCCTCGAATTTGACGAAAATTAATTGTGGTGCTTCTCCGATGCTTCCAAGAAAGCGCTTCTTCATAAATTACGCGTGAATCATTTTTCGCAGAAACTCTTCTCAGCGTGAGTAAAGCAGTAATTTGCGTACAATGTACAGGAATTGCGTTCAGCGATATGTTCAGAGGCTCACGAAACATTGACCGGACAGAGGAGATGGATGGCTTAGCTTTCGTAGAAAATGTCTCACGTTTCACGTCGTTTCGTGTTTGAAAATGGTATGTCGATTCGTAAAGTAGACTATGAATTAAGTATGGAAACTTACTGCACGTCAATGTTGGTGTATAGTATGGCTAATATGTTTTTGGAACCGAGATGTTCAAATTTGCATGTTTCTCTTCATGCTATGTTTTTAATTCTACGCGTTTTGTGACAGTTTAATTGTTTGTGTATTTAGAATTGTACGTTTGCTTCCGTGTAAACACCAAATGACAAATATTGCACGGGTTGCTATGTCAGTTCATTCGAACGTGAATTTTGAAATCATTGCTGATACCTCAGTTTGAAGTATCTTTAGTAGTTTATCCCCTGTAGATAATTACATATTTTACTTTTATACTTAAACTTAACATTTTGCATGCTAAAAAGAACGTGAGCGTCTAGTGCATATGCAACTATACTTAAGGAACGGTGGTTTTGTTTGGCGATACAATCCCCTTATTGCTTTTCAACTTATTACTACTTATAAGAAGATTAATATGATAAGAATTCTTTAGTATCGTTAACATAGATTCTTAATCCAGTTTGAATAATGAAAAAGTCGACGTACTTGTTGCACAACAAGTTTATTTTAGTCATTTGCAACACCCCTTCGCAGTGAGGATATGCAACCCGTGGTACACATTTGTATTGCGGGGAAATATTTTTATAATCCCAGTGTACGTTGGTTCAACAATTCTGGAATTTGTATCAATGTAATAATGCATTGAATTTTTTAAATATATTTTTTAATGTAATGAAGTGTCCTTAAACATAGTACTTTTGTAAATGGTAAACAAGTTTTTCGTAATATTAGAATGGCATAGACGTGTAAGAGAAAGAATCGAAAGACTAAGAGAGCAATGGATCTGAAAATGTATGCCTCTGTTTGATGTTTTTCAAGTAATTGGTGCGATACGGAGCAAATAACGAACACAGAGCTTGTAAACAGATGCCATAGCCGAGATTTACAGTAAACCAAGTCGTTATTTGTGATATTGGCCCCATACTTCATTACTTTTTGTAATACTACATTCTTATAAGAAACAAATCATAATGCATGTATCCTTAAAGTGCACTTCTGGGAACTAACAAATTTTGTTCACCATATCAAAGGTTCACTATATTCGATGTCAAAATTAAGTAGAATCTCTCCACGATGATTAATTTTATTAATGATTGCAAAATCCATTAACAGCATCAAGTGAAAATTTTAATATCTTTATTTTACCTTAAAATTAAATTATTTCCAATTGTTTGCTGCTTGCATTTTTTGTGAGTAATTTCGTTCTGTCGATCCTTCTTCACAGTTCGTGCCCTTGCCTTACTTGATTCTGCATTGCCCACTGTCTCTTAAGTGTCGTAATGCAGACTTGACACTCTTCAATTCCTCTAACTCTGTTGGAACACCATCCCAAGAAAGTCCTTTTAATCGCCTAATGACATACGATATCCTTTCGGTAGCGGCATCGCGCTTGTGGCTAATGAATCTGATCGCTGAATGAAAGATTCCGGGTCCGCTGCCTCCACCTCAGGGGAGACTTGTTCCATTATGACCATTGGCCGTCGATATTTTTTCCAAGCTGCATTTTTTCCTAGCACGCACAATTCCTATTGGAATTTGTGGCTTTGGGGCGATCTATTTCTTCAGGAGAGAATTAATATTCAGGACTTATTTCCTACGTTCACTATTGCCGAAATTCAGTGTTCACCATAACCTAATATTTTTACGCTTATTTGTAATGTAAGTGAAACGGGACCAGTGACTTAGGTTGTCTATATCGGAGTTCACTATAACCGGAGTCGACTGTAGAAATAAGAAATACATTTTCTTGGATTGGTAGCACGTAATGTTGCAACTCATTTGTGTGTCTTGTTCTTAACAGACGCCCACTATTTCGGGAAGACTTACTTTCCTCTAGTCGGTTGCGTTATTTTGATATAAAATTAGAGTATTATGAAACAATTTTTAAAATATTTTAATAGCGATAAAGGGAATGGA
>BOPP01000216.1:1032858-1049778 GCA_017312745.1 Gryllus bimaculatus
TGCTTCGTAATCCGGTAATTGTCAATCCTATAGGAATTTCAGTCTGACTGCAAATATTCGAATTGATATGTAACGGGAATATTAAAAAAAAATGCGTATCCTTTTTTTAGAAACCAATGTCTTTGCCAATTTTTCCTAAAATGACCTTTTACAAGGAAAGCGTTTAAGAAATTGCCTCAGATCGGATCGAAGATATCACTTTAAAGTACACTTTTAGCGTTTGATATTTCAGTGCTCTTATGCAAAGTTTAAAGAGAATCACGAGGATCCGAGATTATTCGGGCGAGATTTACGAACGCATTACAAACGATGAATCGTAAAACGAGCGGTTGGACCAATTAGCCGAGAATAATTTTTTTTCCGCGGCGCGCCCGTACGTCGTCCACCGTTGCCAGCAGACTGCTCACACGACCCTTCCACCACTTCCACCTCCTCGGCCCTCCCCTCATCACCCACGCTTCGATGGGCGCAGGGCAAGGCTGAGCTGGAAAGCGGAAGGGGGGTGACATACAGCGCGGTGGAGTGACCAGAGGAGGACGGATGGAGGCGGGAAACGTGGACGTGACGGCGGAGCGAGGTAGAGAGGGGATGGGAAGGCACTGTGCGGGGTGTAACGTTGCAGAGATTGCATGAGCTTCTGGGGATGCTGAATGTCCTCGTGTAACAAACAGGCATTAAATGGCTTTGAGACGCCTCTCTAAAGAATAATATTGAGTTGAATTTATGGAAATCTAATCGGGAGAAAAAAGGCTGCGTTAGTAATATATAGCGGTACTCGTAGGTGTGAAAAGCTAGAAATCAGTAATTGCTATATGCAAGTTATGAATGTGAGAAGTCCTGTGGAATAAGCAAGAGAAGGAGGTTGAATTTGCTAAAAGCGATGGTAGTTTTTCAACTGATATAACGTTCAATTAAAAATTAACGCTTCACATACGCATGTGAATCGTTTGAGGGGCGAGAGGAAGAGCTGGACTGAAAGGGAAGGGTTTGGTGGGTGAGGCCTGGACGGAGCGGGGCGGCGTGGTGCCTGAGGAGACCGGTCGGCGCGGGGCGGGGCGGGGCGAGCGGTGACCGTGCTCCGCCTCCGCTTATCAGATGGTCGGCATGCCTGCGGCGCGACGCCAAGCGACGGGCAAAGGGGGCGGGGCGGGGCCTCTGCGGGCGGAGCAGAGAGGAGCCCAGCCGAGCCGCGAGGAGCGGAGCGGAGCGGCGCCACTGACACGGCCCAGCGACCGCCGCCGTTTCTGGACGCGTCGCCGGTGGTCTCGAAACCCGGCAGCCTCGGCCTTCCGCGGAAACTCTCTCGAAAATCAAGGCTCGCTCGTCGCATTGCTAGGGAAAACGATCGTTGGGCTTCGTGGGTGAAACGATTGGCGTATCGGAACTGCCACGCTTTAGCTCGTGTGAAAGAAGCTCGAGTTTAAATGGCGGTTCTCAGAAAAATTCTAAAACCGTTCGTCATCCTTGTAATACTGCCGTTCGTTACTAGATGGCGTTGTGGCGGTACGCCTGCGAAAGGAGGGGAAATAAATTTTTGGACGAAATGGAGAGGGTTCGATCCTTGGCGGTGATCGGCATCATCTGTAAAAACGTCGTCCAACAGAATAAAGGTCATTGACAGCTAAGTTGAAAGATTGAAAATTATTTCAAGCAGCAGCAAGTGTTTGTTATAGTATAAGCTACTTTACGCACAATAGGTTTTACACCTTTGTGTTGAAAAAGAGACTTCTCAACGGCGTGATTCCTTTGCGAAAGCATTGAGAAAGGCACGAAACAGACTTCTTTTCTTAATTCGAACCTTAGGGGCCAGACGTGTTCATTCCACTCTCCATTTGCGATGGATACAGGTTTTTATGTCCCTAACTGTACGCCTGTACACAGGTGTGTATGTACGTAGCCAGTTGCCCTTCGTGCCGCTTGAATCCTCAATGCATCCTCAGAGAAGACCACTGAGGAGGACTGATAATTTGAAGTGAGGTAGGCTGCCATTGCATTGCCCAGCCGCAATGAATCGAGGCACCTACTGACGACACCTTTCATAACACGATGTCATTATTCGGTTCCACCTTTAGCAGCTTCGTACCACAGTCGCTTTATCTCTGATATCAAATGTGCTGGCCGCATGGTCTCCGATGCCCTTACGGAAGCTACAAATTATCTCTTGCCCCCGCTGACAAGAACCCGCGCCCGTGCGTATACACATCCAGGACGTGAGGCTCTACATGCGTGAGTTGGTTTATATTTCCGGATTCGAGTTATCAAGCATAATTTCAGAAGAAGTGTCTTTTGTTTATACTCCAGAACTTTATAATTTGTTTGATATGCCCGTATGTTTTGTCTTTAATTGGCGTAGGCAATGTACAAGTAAGTTCACGCTCGCAACAGAAACTGCTCAGATGATTAATGATTATGGACGAGAGAATTTTTGTGTGTGTCCGGGGATTTTTGGAATGCCCGGCAAATATTTCCATTTGCCGATTGTATTAGTTTATATACATTAGTATTGATAGTATTTTAAATGATCGATGCAAGAACACTAAAGGCATGTTTTGTTTCTTCTGCTCTAGTTCCTTGTCTTATTGTCACTATTCGTCCCGACCCTCTAGCAGGTCAAATACCGTACTCCTATTAATACGCAGCTTCTCTTCAAAACATGTGTAAACAAACTCATGGCAGACTTCCCACCATGGTCCATCTGCATGGCGCAAATTCAACTAGTTTTTTTACTAGCGTTATGTAGCATTTGTGTTGTTAAAGATTGGACGCTCAGTTTGTTTTGAGGAGAATGTCGTTGCTCTTACCGAAACGTTTTTCGAGATGAACATATTTATTTTTCTGTGTTATTTGTAATTACATTAGTGATTTCCGTTCAGTTTATTCAACCGCAATGCAATAATGAATTATTCAATGAAGTGCACTTGAAACGTGTTTGACGTTCATTCGCCTACAAGGCTGTGTATGCAACACTCTGTACAGTTGAGTATTGCAACTTGCAGTTCGTCCTTCCTTCCTGTACTGGACTCTGGGATCATAATAAATTGGGAAGCCCCTAAAATCGAACTCAAGGTCATATTGTACCTAATTTTACTAAATATTAAATAGAGCACCACTGTATCTTTTTCATTTCTAAATTATTGTTCCAAGAATCGAAAAGTGTTTGACAGTGATTTTGACTGCTATGGTTATGTCTAGAAATGGTGTAACCTCAGGTTTGTTTAAAGTTCTTTGGCCGCTAGTATCTACAGGAAAAGGAAAGAAAAATGTCCGAAAGTAGCGATTTCTAAAGAAAGTAAATGCAAAAAGACAGAATACAGTACATCGATTGTAATAAAATTCCAATGCGATTTAAAAACTAAGTTTGCCTGAGGCAAAAAGGAGATGATACCTCTAATAGAAGAGGATGGCGTAAATACAGAGCCAGCCAAGAACAGAGATGTGATTTGGACCAAATTCATAAAACACTCGGACTAGTCATCCTTTTCCTGAGATGAAAGACCATCAAAGAACTTTCCTGTGCGGGAAGATAAATAACTTTCATGAAAACGTCCCATTAAAATATTTTTATTTTACGGCGGGCGATAGAAATCCCCCCTGGAGCATTCAGCATGTTTTAGTGTGACTCTCCAAGGCCCAATGGTGTGGGCGGCGAGACAGAGAGAACCTCTGCCATTGGCTACTCCCTGCACCAGGGGTCCCCAGATGGCGGTACTCACATCACTAGTGATGAACTTAGGTAATTTAGATGGTACCTGATTTAGTTCGGAGAAAACCCTTTATTGAATTTAAATTACTGTTAAAGTGAATGTAGCAACCTAGTGGCAGTAATTGACTACAACTCAGACTGTGCAGGTTTAGACTGATACATGTATTTATAGCATACTTTCCTTTTATTCCAATTGTGTTTATTCAAATACGATATTCATTGTAGTTCAACAACGCATGTCTAGGAAAGTTTGCGAAAGTTTTTGTTTGACTCCAAAATTACCCATGACTAACGTTTAGGCAACTGACTTTATTGTGTGTTAGTTTAAAAGAAAACCCCGAGTTAGGATATTTTAGGATGATTGTTCGTCAGAATCCCTGTACACTTTAAATGCTATCCATGACGAAAAGGCAGGGTAACTGCTGCTGGAGGTGTTGCACCACTTCACGCTAGTTGTCACCACCACTACCATTGTTATAAAAAAGTACCATAATTATCCTCACCGTTGTCACGAATATCACTACTCCATATAAGGCTAAGCTCACTAAATTGCATTTGTGTATTTAGAATAATAATATAGTAAATGATGTATGTATGATATGTAGTGATATATGTGCTATTTATCTTTCCCAGAGCCTGGTGATGCAAACATATTGAACTTTTCTTAATCTTATTTATTTAGAACCTTGTATTAATTAATAATTTTAATTTTATAACTATATTTTTTTATTATTCATAATAAAGATATATATATATTATTATTCTAATATTTTAAAGATTTAGGATGTTTGCTTTTACCTTAAAGAAATATGATGAATTAAAAAATCACATTATGAAGAAAAACATCATGTAGTTCATGTAGTATGTGATAGTGAGTGTAAAGAAGTAAAGTTTTAGAACTTGTAAATTGGCACTTGTTTCTCCGCAAAAAAATTTGAATAATAATTTTTGATCGATTGTTGTTTTAGACAATGTTTAACAATCGTATAATTCATCACACATGTGCACGTCACAGAATCAATCGAGAAAATGAATCAAGATGGAATTATTGGAGGTATAAACAGTTGTTTCGTAGTAGTCGAATCATTATTCCGGTAAAATTAAGTTTATATTTTTCTCATCTCCCTTCATCGCCCACATCGCCATTATGTTCGTCATTATTGGCTTTTTCGTCGTCGATATCGCCACCGCTACCAACAATAACAACACTCCCATTAACATGCACCAGCAACACCTACACCTGTCACCTGCACCACCAATAATAACACTTTAGTCACCTCCATCACTATCCACACCAACACCTCTGTCACATCCTCCACCATCACCATCACCTCCACCAACAACACGTCTACCACCACCAATTGCACCAACCCCAACTCCTCCGTCGCCACCACCAACAGCAAATAAAACCAATTTCCGCAGTGGCACTGCCATCTCAGCCCGCCATCCCCGCAGTTACTTCCACTTGAGCTGCCTCCGTCGCTACCCTCGCCCCCGCCAGTCGCCGCGTCGCGTCGTCATCTTCGCCGTGGCCCTAGCCGCCAGCGCCCCGCCCCCCGGTCCACGCGGAAACTGGCCGGGCGCCAGGCAAGCGCGCGCGCGCGGGGGCGCCGCGTGGCGGCGCGTGTGCCTCCACCCCCTCCCCTCCCCGACTCCTTCACAATCGCTGCCTTCTCCGCGGGGAATCCTTCCATAAATAAATGATTTAGGGAGCGCCCAGCCCGGCGCCCGGCGCGGCGCCCGGCTGCCGGCGCCGCAGCTTATTTTCTTCCTTTGTGGGGCCTGCCCAGCCCAGCCCGGCCCGGCCGAGCACTGCACTGAACCAGCTCCGCGCGCTGCACTTTTTACGGCTCGGAAAGCAATGCTATACCTGCGATCTCAAGGATTGGGTTTTCTGTTTTGGGAGGTCGTTGTACCGCACGCGTCGCTTGTAGCGAACTGGCGCATGTCCCAGCAGAATAGCGCCGGGTTCCGATGTTCGCTGAAACTTCGGAATCGTTCTAGCGCGGGCTTCCGCGGCCGGAGTCAGTATTTAATTGACTGCCCGGGTGACGCCGCGTCCATGGCGTAATGCATTACGCCCTGATGAAGGCATTGCGACCTCCGTTGGCATTACGCCCTGAGGAAGGTCGCAGAATGGCGACCGAAACGTCAGCACCTTTGCCATGGACGCGGCGTCACCCCATTAAATATTCGGAATCGTCAGCCAATTAAATATTCGGAATCGTTCGTCCAAAGGAAGCGAGTAAATGAATGTGCTTTCGGCCCCTCCAAGGGGGAGAGCGTTTCGGCCAAATGCGGCCACGTGATACGTACCGGTCTGCCCGATCCATAGCGTCGGTTTGGCTCGCGAGGCCATATCGGTCATATTATGAATTGTATTTGACAAAGGTAGCCCGTGAGACCAACGAGCGTAGCCTTGCTATAGGATTAGGGAAGTAGGCCACGCGTAGATGGCGTTGCAGCTGCGTTGCGGAGCCGGTTCAGTGCAGTGCTTGGCTGGGCTGGGCTCGCCCCACAAAGAAAGAAAATAAGTACGTTGCCACGCGCATGTTATCTTACCCATGCTCAGAGCACAAGTAAAGGGTACGTTGCTTGTAAGAAATGAAAAAGCCATTTTTCAAAAAAAGAAATAACATTATATTTGTAATAATTTACCTACAGCTTTCCGAAAGTCTTTGTGACGACCCTAGCGAACGCGCCCTAGCGGAAGCGCACCGACTTTATATAATGGATTTAGTAAAGTAAATTAATTATCAAAGAATTGTGAACCAAAACTCTTTCACCTTTGTTTTTCATTCTATCATCATTTTTGATTGTGTCGGTATTGTTGTGCAGGTGTTATTATTGTTGTGAAGTTGATAGAGGTAAGGGAAGTTGGGTTAGACAATAGTAAGAGCATGAAGATGAAGCAGGAGTGGCAAGGGATGAAACTAAAGCTCTCCCTATCGTCCACAGATACGATTTGTATCTCAGTCTTTTCAAGAGGAGATTAGTGTGCGAGCCGCAAAGTCACAGTTCATCCCCGAACGTCATTGTGACGACTGGGGAAACTGTCCCAATTATCGCAGCAGAAGATGAACTCGTAGTTTTTGTAGCTCACCGACTCTCTCCTACAGATTTCCGGCCATGTGTTGTGGTTAGTAGGCGACGATGTGGTAATTAGTGCTCCAACTCTGTTCCTAATTTCTTCTTCATTTTTTAAGTGCAAACTGAGTTAGCAGGATTATCACTTCCTGCTGAGAAGCTAAATATATATTTGTAAATAAGCGCGTCCTTTCCAACGTAGACAAATTGGTTTGCTCTTGGTGTTGTAAGGACAACTGTAAGCGGCGTAGTGCGATCAATGAAACAGTAATTCTCGTCGTCGCTTCTGTTGGTATTTCGAATTACGTGTAAAAACTTAGTTTACACAGCCACTAGTAAAAGCGGCTACTTTTAGGGCATACGAGGCGTACTAAAAGTTGAATTTTTAGCATAAATACTAAAATGAAATGGTGCTCAAATGTTCAGAAAAAACTATAAATTGAACAAAGAAAAAACTTTCTCATGATCTTGTAAGCCAATACTGGAATTCATTTAACATAGTATATGAGTATGTAATTTGTATGTTACTTGAAATGAAAGAAAATGAATGTCGGTATGGATGTCCAAAAAAATAGTGTAGGACACACGTGGATTTTATTTTTTCGCGTAGGATTGCTTACCCTGTCGGCCCCGTGTCGCAACCTTTCCTACTCGCAATATAAAATGTCACTTTTACCACACGTATCATAAATAACTACTTTCTATCAGTTTCACGTTTTGTACTTTTGGCACATAGCCAGTGTATAAATTCGATCTTGAAGATTTTTGTGTTCTTCGAAGATAGAAGAATTGTATAATATATCTTGTTTCGTACAACTTCGTAAACGAATTGACAATCTCCTCACCCAATACGTCGAAAAATTGTAAATAACTAGGATCGATTTAAATAATCTTTATAAGACTAAGAATCCTAGAGTTGTTTTAGAAACTAGATCTTTTAATTCAATTCGAAATTAATAGTTGAAACTGGTTTTAGGGGTGATGGAAATTTGCCTTGGTATGCCGCAAAGACGATGAGCCCATCCGATACAGCAACCTATCTGACGAACGATCAGTTGTAGGAACCGCAACGGGCATTAAGCCCAAAACATATTGCAGCAGGAGGAGAAAGCGGACGGACACGCGTAAAAAAGCAAGAAGGAAGTTATGCGTGCGAGGGGGGGGGAGGGCTTCTAACCGAAATTATTCTTTGTCACATTTCGCGTCTCGAATCCGCTTTGTGGAGGAGCCGGGAGCGCGCGCCGTTTCGCCTCGCTGTCGCCGCGCGTCTCTGACGTGGACAGCGCGGCTCGTCTGTAAGCGCGAAGCCGGGCTCGCTTTGAAACGGGTTTACGGGCGCGCGCGTGTATTTCACGTTGCCCTATTTGACAGGCGGCGTTTGACAGCGTGACGCGCTTGCTTTCTCCTACTACTCTGCGACGCCGCAACACAGCTGCTCCGGTGCGCTCGACTCCGCCCGCCACGCCCCGCCTCTCTCCACAGCCCAGCGGTTGCTCCTGCCCCGCCCCGGCTCCATCCCATTCCCAATTCCATTCCATCCCATTCCCATTCCCATACCCATCCATCCCATCCATCCCATCTCATCCCATCCCACCCATCCATCCCATCCCATCCCAACCCATCCCCATCCCATCCCATCCATTATCCCATCCCATCCCATCCCATCCCATCCCATCCCGCCCCGCCCCGGCCCGCCCCCCCCTCCCGCCCCGTCCCGTCCCGGCCTCGCCTCGCCTTCTCACCCCGCTTCTGCCCGCTCCGCCCTTCCCCGCCTCGCCCCATTCCTCAGCCCAGCCAGCCGCTTTCCCTTTCTCTGCCGTACGCCTACACCTTCTCTCACACCCTATCCCTGTCCTTCTCACCCATACTTGATCTAGTTCCGCCCCCTCAACCTCTTCGCTGTGTTTTTTCTGCCCTATCCCTGCTCTGCTCCGCCTGTGCCGATATGTCCTGCTCCACTCCCGCCTCGCTTCTCTACTCTTATCTGTTCAACCCCAGACAGCTCAGACTCGCCCCGATGTTTCTGCTCCATCCTTCCCGACCACCTCCGTGCGCTCCGCCTCTACCCTCGCCTTATTCCGCCACGCCCACCTGGTGTCTTCCTACCCGTTCCATTCCCTCCCTGCCGGCCACCGTCCCCGACCCGTTTCGTGCCTACTGTCTCCACCGTGTCTGCCCCGCCAACCCCGTCCCATCGGCCGCCCCCGTCGTCGCCTTCGTCGACGCTCCCGCTGCCGCGCTTCCGGTCGCACGCGCCGCGCACTCCGTGCAGCCGGATGTCGACCGCCTGACCTCCAGCTCGCGCCGGCGGGCTAAAACGGGCTTTGCGCCACTCCAGGCGCGGGGGTGGGCAAGCTCTGTAGATTTCCGAATGGCAGGCAGGCGTACCTTGTATTCCGTTATTGGGACTGAAAATTTAGAGGCGCCTTGAACCCGCCTATAAAGAGTATATTTCCAAAGTTTATGTAACGTATTCGCCTTCCAATGTATAACCATTTTTATTTTAAAAAAATATAGTTCATGTTTGATTCTTAAGTGACTAAAGCGATCGCAAGGATTTTTCTTCGAAAAAGGTGTACTGGAAACGTGTGATGTGAGTGTATTCTATTTGCAAACTGACTGTTAATTTTTGTAGATACATAGTTACTATGCAATATTTAATTAATGTTGGCGGTTTTTTTAAATGGAATATTTATTATTACAAACTTTGTCTTTTTGAGGTGATACGGGTTTACTGGATTCGGCTCGTGACTTTTCCTCCGTTTCTTAGTCGTTTTTCTTTTCTTCTTTATTGGTTCTCCTTTTCCCAACTCATCTCCTACTGCTCTTTTATTTTGCTTGGTTTTTATTTGTATTTTAATTTTTTTCTTGCCTACTTCACTTCTTTGTTCCTCTCATCATCCCGTCCTTCTCTTCTTTTTCCTTTTCATCTTTCTTTAGAATTTTTTAACTTCGCGACCTCTTTTTCTTCTTTAATCTCTTTGTTGTTTCTAACCTGAAAAATCTTTCTGCCTTCGGAATTTATTGCATACGTACTGAGTCGATTTGGCTTCTTTCAAAGAAGAATGCAAAGAATTCGACAATCTTAATGCCCTGTAATTGACTAAAAGTGACTCAATCCACATTCTCTGAAAATTGACATTCGTCACATTTCTTCATTAAAAACAGGTATGTTCCTTTTTACTCGGATGTTAAGCTATGTACCGAATCTTAATGAATGAAGCTTAGAAATCTGAATTTAAAGACTGTCAGGAAGCTCTTGACCCTCTGTAAGGCAATTGAGAGAGTTCCAACTTTCGAAAACATTTGCAGAGACGCGATTAGAAAATTCGTATTTCTATTTTTTATTCAACTAAACACAGCAATTTCTAACATATTCCTACTATAACAATAATAACATTGACAAAGTTGCATTAAGACTGATGTATTTATTCTGGCATCCTGAAAATAGTTTGTTACAATTAATTGTTTTTTTTCAGTCTAGCAAAATTCGCTCCTGTGGATTTACGATCTTTTTAAACGATATATTGTGCGCTTAAAACCCCGTTTTCGTCGTGACTGCCGTCGTCGCGGATGAAAAAGCGTGCGGGTCGCGTCGCGTCGTCGGCGCGTGAGTGAGAAAGCGCATCGCGCGCGGGGCCGCCAGTGACGCGCGCGCGCGAGTGGGGGCGGCGCGGGGCGCGCAGGGGAGGGGCGGGTTATTCCTGCCGCGAGACCGCCTCGGGCTTATTTATGGCTCGCCGAATTCCAAATCGGCGCCGCTGCTGTTCAGAGGCGTAGATCGGTGCGGTCTGCAGGCCGCTCGGATTTCTACGCACCCCCCCCCCGCCCCTCGCTCCGCTCTCCCCCAAATGCGTGGGGAAATGAGGGCGCGAATCACGGGCCACGGGAGGGGTGAGAGAAAGGGCTGCTTTTGCTGGATTCGATTCGTAGCATGCAGGCCTCTTTAGCCGATGTTGTCACGTACAATGCCGATTAAAGTCTGTATGTTTTGGAATTGATTCACTGTTTATTTAGTGTTTTCGTTCATGAACTACTATGGTGATTCCCGTAAGAATAAAGCATATTACGTCCCGGGAGATGGCGTCGTTCCTTCCGAGCTGAACGGGTAGACGGTGCCGACCTACACGTCGGCTTGGGGGGTTTACCCTTCAGGTATCGCCTCCAGCGTGGAACCGCTCCAGCCAGGACAAGCTCCCGAAATGCTTGGTAGTCTAGTGCATCTAGTAAGTGTATAGATGACAAGGATGATGGGACAAGAATGAAGAAAAGATCGCACGCGGTCCGATGTCCTTTTTCTTCATTCAAGGCATTTGCTAGGTGTTGCTAGAAAAAACCACGCAAAACTACTGATCAGAGGAACCGGTGCTCCCTCTAATGCTAAAAGTGTAAAAGAACTCTAGAACGTCAATTTGAGTAGTGTTATGGATGTAAAGTGGTATAGAAACCTGAAAGGCATGGCGTGTTTCCCGCACCGCAGGGGAAACGGTCCCATTTCGAACTGCTCTACGTTTTCTCTGCCTGTCAACGAGGAAGCGACTTGATGGACGAGTATGAGAGCGAGTGAGGCTACGAAACCACGAAACGGTCAATTGAAGCTATATGCCATCGGCGGCGCCTAGGCATGTGACACAATCGTGCCGAAGGGCGTCAATTGTCACCGATACCGAACGCATGCGGCATCCCGTTGAACGCCGAAGGGACATAGCCCGCTTATCGCGGTGTGCCTTGCGAAATTTTAGTGCATGACGTCGGCCATCTCATAATTAGTCGCATTCTCACAAAATGCTAAAAGAGTTTGGATACAAAATTTGTTACAGTTGAACGTAGTTTGCTGAAATCAAGTACATGTCATAGCATCACAAGCCAAAGGAGTAATTTTTTTTTTAATTTTTTTTTACAATATCCAACTGCTTTAGGATTTTGTCAGTGATATTAAAAATGCCATACGATTGTTTGTGAGATGGCCGACTATATGCAATGAAAGTTTGATTTTGTTTCTATGCCATTCAACTACAATTATGGGCTTACTGCTAGGCGGCACCGAATGGATTTAGGCTGAATATCTCGTGATAACGACAATGTGTTGGGAAGCGAAAACCCGTGCTCCGAGCGAAGTCGGTGGGCACCTCGCCTTGGCAGGCGGCGCGGTTCGCCTCGCACGTGGCGCCGGTGGCGCGGAGGTGCTGTCCAGCGCGCGCGAGGCCGTGTGTGGGGTGCGCGTGGGCGTGTGTTGTGCGCTCGCGGGGAGGGTTCGTTGGCCCGCAGGCGCCGCCGGCTGGCCGCTCGACCGCCCGACGCCCACGCCCGACGCGGCGACGCACGTTCGCGCTGCTCCACGTGCCGTGCACCAGCTCCGTCGGTTGAATGTTCTGTTGCTGGAGACTGATATCACGGAAATTATAAGGGAAATTGTAACGGAAGTGACGTCGTTTACCATTCGCGCCGTTTGCTCCCCCCGCCGATGGCTGTGGCCAAGTTGATTTGATCAAAATAAGTAGTGTGAGGTTAGAAAAGCTCCATTTTCTATGATTATTGATTGGCTGTAAGTGATTCCGGGCATCAACTAAGTAGGTCATTAGTCCCGTAAGTGTAGTACATGTTTTTTCCTCTGGAAGTGGCAGTCTTCTCCCGCTGTATGGCGAGATCCAGCGCCGACCTACTGTCGGCTAGCGGGGTTTCCCTCAAACAGGTATCTCCCATCAACGGGGCACTGCTCCAGACGGGACAAGCACTAAGCTCCCGACCGGTCTCCCGGCATGTGGGGTAGTGTAGTCCATGTTAGTGTAAGTGGTCCAAGTTGATTTGGTCAAAGCAAGTACTTTGAGGTTAGAGAAGCTTCATCTACTGTGAGTAAGGGATGAGGATAAGACAAGGAAGAGGATGGAAAGATCTCGCGCCGTCCGTGGCCCGTTTGTTAGGTCACTGCTCCGGCATTCGTCTGGTATTGACCAGAGAAATCACGAAAAACTACCGATCAGAGCAGCCAGCCTCTTGAATTCTCCTGCAGGCACCGACTGAATTCGACCTAGGTAACAAGCTAGTGTCGAAAATCTTGCCACAGGTGCTCGAACCTAAGATCCCCCAGTCAGATGCACTGCATCTGATTATTATTGGTAATTATTTAATTGAGCGGGAAGGTAATTTGAGAGGCAGTGAGGAAATTGTCGGGGAAGTTGTAACGGAAGTGACGTAGTTTCCTCTTCGCACGGTTTGCTCCCCCTCTGATGGCTGTGGCCAAGTTGATTTGGTCAAAGCAAGTACTTTGAGGTTAGAGAAGCTTCATCTACTTTGATGATGTAATTCAGGTGGAAGGTACAGGGGAAGACGGTGACGGAAGCTGTAATGGAAGCGACGCTGCGAGGATGATGTAACTACGTCAGGTGGCGCCATCCGTAGGATGCGCGCGAGACATTTCAATGGCGGTTCGTAGGTTGACGTCACGCAGTGGCGCGTGCGCACTGATAACGAGGTTGCATTTTAAACGTAACTTGGCGGCAGTGACCACACCTTAACGCAGCTAGTGACTCCTGGTTAGAAAGGAGTAGTTTTATTTGTCACTCTGAAGTGTAAATGGTTTTACGTAATCTTGGAATGAGAATAATAATTAACAGTATTAATTCATTTTTCTTTACAAAAAAAAATCAATTACCAATCGGGTGGGCCATATAAATCGGAAAGAAAAAACAATGTAAAAATGTTAATACGAAACATGAGTGACGTTAATAATTATCACTGTATTGGTAATTTATTTTTTTTAAATCAATAAATGTTGCTTTATACATAAAATTATGAAATTTTATCTTGGACGTTCTTAACATCTTTCCAAAAGACTCGGTATTTTTTTAAATTGTATATGTAACTGGCACACTATCAGTAATTGTCTGATGTCTACACTTTCATGGCACAGTGCTAGGAAATCTTATTTCTGAAAATTCAGATGTCCGCAATAATTCTGAAGTTAATGCCTGTGGCAAGTGATTTAAGGACCATTACCGAAGTTCATTTCGCGAATCATTGTTTTATAGGCTTATGTGAAAATATATTCAGATTGGTACCTCAACTTCAAGGGGTCAGACTATGAACGGTTCTTTTCTTCATAAAGGTTGGTTTTTTGCAAGACATTATAATATTGATGGACGTCTATTAACATAGAATTAGACCACTACGATTAAATTGCATAGACTATCGATTAGATAATTTAATTTTACTTAAAACAAACTGCAGTGTAATTCGGATATGAATTTATCATAGCCATCTGATTGACAGGGTAAGGAATGAAATATTGTAACCGCCTAGCTCCGTGCTCCTCCTTGCCCCAAATGACCCGCCATGCTCTGTACGATCACCCTAAACCACAGTCCCTACAGGACGCTACAATATTCACCACTGTCGTTGTTACGAGCAGGTATAAATATTGTCTTTTAGTGGTAAGGTCCCTGGTTGCATTGCTGGTTGCATATATACACTTTCCGTAACAAACAAATGATTAATTATATACATTGATAGCTGATCATCAAAACCGACCATCATGGTTGGGTCTTGGTCTATCTGTCAAAGATCATCTGCCAATACCGTAGCCGTCGTTAATTCCATTTTATTTGTGGAGAAGATACTGAGTTGAAACAAAGGTAGTCCAAATTGTGGCTGATAAAATAATCTACTGTCAGGTCGTTGAGATGCATCCAACACAAAAAAATCCTTCGTATCCACCGTATCACACATACAGATATTCAACACGTATGTGCACATAGCTTGTCGATAGTACCTACATATATAGGTATAAATATCTGGAGGATATCGGTACTTTCTTCGATCGGGGTTCATATCAATATCAGTCGGTGGTTTTAACGTTCTAGCGGGATGGAACGACCAATTCTCGGTATATAACACTATGGAACTTATAACCGTTAACTCGCGTGCAAATCCGAAATAATTCAACAATCTACCCAAACATACATCGCATCCGCCCTTTTCGAGGACACTTCGTGTCATAAGAAGGCCCTCGAAGCATTGAACACTGCATCTTGGGAAGAATATTTCTTGTTCCGTGACTGCATGTCCGGGCGGGGCTGTAGGCAGAGGTGGCAACGCCGCCTCGCTTGGCAGTTTCCGCGCACCCTACCCGGAAAGAGCGTGCGTGCGTGCGTGGCCGGTCCTGGCTTGCGTTGTCGCGCTAGCTGGCGCCAACTCCCTTCTAAGAAGGGGCGCCCTCACACCCCTTCCACGCCAACCCGCTTCCCGCCCGTTTCGCCAGTACCCTTGACAACCCAGTTACTGGGAAGTGTTATTTTTTATACGTTCTCGTTTATACAAAGTACAGAAAGATGTATGTAATGCTGTGGGAACAGCGTCGATGTTTCGAGAGATATTCACTCGTTTTGTGGGACCTTGATTCTGAATTTTTTTTTCTCCCTACTCTACTACTCCCTAGTATTTTACTTTCTAATTTTCGTACAGTAGTCAAAAAGTCAAAATACACGTTTTGGAGCTCCTTAACTTCGAAAAAGTGATGTCACTCCATGTGCTGTTAATGATTTTAAATATTAATATTTTTCGCTTAATTTTGAGTTGTATTTCTTTTTTTCCTTTTTTAAATAGTAACTTAAGTGACGTTGGTAGGAGTAAGTGTGCAGTTCTGTAGTAATAATAATAATAATAATAATAATAATAATAATAATGAGGGAATACATATGCGGTTGCAACACCACTATTTTTATTTTTTTTAAACATTTTTGTTACTTCTCTGCGCGGGACACGGAATTAGTCCATTTAAAGGCCGGACAGGTCCTTGAAAGGAAATGTGGTGCAGATTGTTTTGTAGTATTTTTGAAAAGGTTGCTACGTCGAGGGATGTTCCAGTCGCAAGCAGAAGAAACCTTTCTGGCACGGAGCCGTGGAACAGACCACGTGCGCGTGTAACAAAGTGTTTCCCCGACCGCTCGGTTGCTTCAGCTGATCGCTTTTAAGAGAAAAAGTCAGAGAAGTTTGACTGAAATACCATCCTGAAAAAAAGAAGTATTTTTAATGATAAGTGATGTCAATTTTTATTCCTGACAGTATCTCTAATTACATGTCATTAATTACCATTCTTCGGTTCATTAAAACTCATCATACGTCCTCCCACATAATTTCTTTCGGAGCTACTGCTTTCACCTGGAATTCGTGAGTGGAGGCCTAGAAAAACGACTAGTCAGGAAACTGTTAAATCCTGCTAATGTTCATGGTTTACCAGGTTATTGAAATGTACCTTGAAATCCGCTTCCCCCGCTCTAATATCAACTGCTGTGATATTGCATCAGCTTTTAGAGAAGCAACTGAAGTCTCTAACTTGGCCGTGTTTATTTTTGTAACATGTTTTAAAGATATTCCAATAAAAGTAGTGTTAATTTAAAAAATTCCGCATCGTATTTAATTTTTTCGTAATACTTTGACTAACACATGCTTTCTCTTGTTATTGGTAGCGGTTACTTAAAATTATAATCTTGAAACTTTTTTCCTTTCAGCTATCACTTGAAAAACTGGTCTTCAAACGAAGCGCAAAAGGTTCGAACAAATACATACCTTTAATCTTTGAAAATTTAAAAGTTGCAATGTTAGGGACATTTATGTCTTTAAATTCAATGTATTGCGCCCTATGCTCTGAAAATGGACAAAGAAAAACTACTGGTCTGGGCTGGGATTTGAACTCGAGCTTTTACGTTTCTAAACCGAGAATCCTAATCCTGTGCTCTGCTGTTCTTACACGTTTTAGCTGCTGAAATTAATTTTTAACTACTGAGATGCCAAATAGTCACGATATAACTCAAAATTACTAATATTTATTTTGGAAAAAGAGTAGACGGAATGAGTGCATGAAAATGTGAAAGTCTATTCAGCAATAGATTGCATTAAGGAGAGAATATTTAATAAATAGGTAACACCGTTTTTTTATGAAGTCCAATTAATACGGGTATGGACGAAAATAAATCCTTCGTGCGTGATTGAGGGTTTGTTATTGGCTCTGCCCCTGGGAGACGTTTCCGTGAATTACCGGGCGCGCTGGCTCTCCGGCCAACCGGGCGGCGCGGCGCTCGCAACGCGCGCGTGGCCAGTCAAAACAAGCGCCGCCGTCGACACCTGCTCACGCG
>BOPP01000216.1:1055351-1068007 GCA_017312745.1 Gryllus bimaculatus
AGTATTTCCTCTATTCCTGTATTATGTTATTTGACCAGGCTTTATCTACATGGTTCACCTCATTGTCTTCTTCTCTGTCCGCTTGTCTGTGTACCTTTCATGTGTTTTTTTTTTTTGTCTATGCGTGAAGAGTATATCCTGACGGATCATGCTTCTATTTCGGAGGACTTTTAACGGGAAATTATTATCCGAAACGATGCTAACGAATATATCCCGTTTGAATATCTCCGTTTTTCTCTGTAATTTTACTAAGTTCTCTCATGCTCCTAATTGTTGTTTTTCGTCATTTCGTTCCTTCATGGTATTTCTGTGGTCATCGTTTTTGTATTCCTTATTCTTTGGCTTCTAATCTCCCATGTCTCACTCATCTCTATTGATATCGTGGCCTTCCTTCGGCCGTGTTGGACTCTTGGTGATTTCCCACGTCCAGCGCTGCCGGCGGCGCCGTTGTTTCTCCGCCACTTTTCGAACATTCTCTTCGTCACCGCACGGCTGCCGTCTCCACCGCCGCGCCGCCGCCGCCGCTGCTCGCCCCACCGGCCGCCGTCGTCACAGCTTCCCGCTGGCTGCGCCAGTGGGAGCGGCGGTGGCGGCGGGGCGGCGGCGGCGGCGGCGGTTGGCGGCGAGGCCCGCCGCCTCCCGCCCGCCGCCTTCCCAGTCTGCGGCGGCTCCTGAGGCGGCGCCAGCAGGCAGCAGGAGGAGCGCGAGCCAGCTGGGGGGCGGCGGCGGATTTCGGCCGACGCACGTAGCACGCGGCGTGCGGAGGGCTGGCGTGCGGGCGCGCGCACGAGCCGACGACGGCGGCGGCGGCGACGGGGGCCGTCACGACGGCCGCGACCACCCCGACCACCATGGGCGACATCGCCGTCACGTGCTGTCACAGTTGGACGCTGCTCCAGAGTGAGTATCCGACTTCCGGCGTTGCTCAAGGGCGTAAGACGTGGCCCGTTTGGGGTGGTATGGCAAGAAGCGATTCGTAGTGATGGGTTTTCGAAGAAATTTGTGGGGGATTGGCTATATTTCACGCCATTGAATTCGTCCTGAGTGAGTATCCGACTTCCGGCGTTGCTCAAGGGCGTAAGACGTGGCCCGTTTGGGGTGGTATGACAAGAAGCGATGCGTAGTGATTGGTTTTCCGAGAAATTTGTGGGCGACTGGCTATATTTCACGCCATTGAATTCGTCCTGAGTGAGTATCCGACTTCCGGTGTTGCTCAAGAGCGACAGATGTGTCATGTTTAGGTCGTATTGCAAGAAGCGATTCATAGTGATGGGTTTCCGAAGAAATTTGTGGGGGACTGGCGGTATTTAATGCCGTTGAATTCGTCCTGAGTGAGAATCCGATTTCCGGTGTCGCTGAAGAGCCAGCGATATTTCCTGTTTGGGTGGTACTACAAGAATTCCTGATGGTGGATTGTTCCGAAGACGTTAGTGGCTCTTTTTCTTTGAGTACCTCCAGAATGAGTACCCGATTTCCGGTGTTAAACTAGGGTCGTTCCTGGTGACGTCTTGACGCCCTACCCGTTTGGTTTGCACTGTATGAATTGATTCGTAGTGATCGGTTCTTTGCGAAGAAATTCGTGAGATCAGATACTGTTTTTAACGCATTGAGTTCGTCCAGAGTGAATATTCGACTTCGGGCGTTACTCAAGGTTCATCCTCAGTGACGGTTTGGGGACCTTGCTTGTTTTCTTGAAGCTACGCAAACCCATTCGTTTCTGAAGAAATTTGTGGGAGCGTTGCTGTTTCTCACGCGTTGTTCGTTCTCTCGTATATTAATTACTTTGTGTACAACCTCTGAAATATTTTTATTTTCGTTGGGATACTTCATGGTACGTTAATGAACGATAATTTCTCTTTACACTACACTTAGTAAATATAATTTTAATGTACATGCGTTCTCTTTTAGATAGCATGTGCGTGTTAGAATCGAACGAGGGAGCATGCTTTCTTAGAATGATGAGTTGGTGCCAGAGAATTCCATTGTTATACCCAGTTGCTTACCAGTGAGTCATCGGGCAGATGTTTGTGTATTTTGATCGTGATGATCATGACAAATCGATTCTTTCTACATTCTTGCTGAGGTTTGGAGTGCAACAGGGTATGTTGCTCAGTCTGCTCTTTGTTGCCGAGTAGAGGTTTGTGGCGATTCATCCATAGGGATTCATTTTTTCTCGTAGAATTACAATGTTGGTAAACATGTTTGCGAAAATGTAAGTTATGCGTTTCGGTCGGTTTCCTGTCAGTTCGAGGAGGCCATGCGAATGCAGTGCTAATGGGAAGTCTGTCGAGCGAACAATAAGAGAACCATGCCCGGAAGCTTTGAGGTTGGGAAAGAAGGTAAGCATTGTGGCGACCTGGTACCCGGGGACTCACCCGCGTTCTGGGACACGACTTTTCACACTGGAAGGAATGTAGTAATGCGATGTTCCTGTATGGGTTTGTGTACTTTTTCAGGTAATGTAAAGGACAATATTGAATGTTTTATCGGAAATTCGGAAAGATTATGAATACAAATTAAAATACCGTAATATGCAAATAAAATCGTATTATTATTATTATTATTATTATTATTTAATCATACCTAACGCTGTAAATCGGTGACTAAGACACCCAGAGTGACATAGTTTTCCTGTTATCCTTTTCCGTTTTTCATTTATTGATTCAGAAATTGCTTGTGTAATTGTTATTAACTTGCTCAGTGTCAAAAGTCAAAAAAGAACAAGGAGGAATAAAGTGCATTTTCGTCTACTTTGTGTCTAACGTCTGTGTTTTTCTTCCGAAAAGGCAATTGTTGTGACGTTCGTATCTACGAAATGAATGCAGATGAAGTTGCTTTGGTCTCTCCGCAATTATTTGCTGGCATCGCTGCGTGTTCCGTGTTCGCGATCAAGTCAACATTTCGCCACGTCTACGATAGTATAGTCCTGCACGAGACCTGGCGTGGGAGTGACTTGATGACAAAAACACGCGAGGCGTGTGCTTTGCAAAGGCATTGTCAACACTCCTCTCTCTCTCTCAGACATTGCGGGTGTTGACGTTTCGTTGGCTTCCTTTTAGAAACGGAGGGGCGAATAATAAGTTCACCGAGCATGAAAGTTATTTGCTCGCTGGCATTCTCATCTCTTTCGTTCGTTATGGCGATTGATTATGAAATGAGATGAGGTGGACTGGAAGAGAAAATTGGTAGCGTTTAAACTATTTTGGAGGAGGAACTCGAGAAGATTGTACTGGATATAAGTGTAAAGTTTTTGTGTAATTTGCAAGCAGTGCCTATTTGAAACCGAGTTTTGTGTAATCTTTGTTAAATTTCCATTTTCTTGTTTCTCTAACCACAAAACTGTCTTGGCGCAGAGTATTTAATCCCGAACACTCTGTTTGAAGTTGGTAATTGGTAAAATATATTTTCGCGTGTTTTTGTTATTCTTTCGTAGTTCTTTCACCATGGTTCATTTTTATTATAATATAAGAATATAGTATAATTATTGTAGTAACAATACTTACTCCCACACTTATTCTTCATATTATCACGATCGTAACACAGAGGCACTTTCATTGGCTGGAACTGAACACAACACTACCATTTGTGATGGGTTACTTAGTATCATATCTATGATATGTAATTGTAATAATAAAATCCATCGATTGCTGCAATTGGAAACTACAGCTTGTAGTTGTGGATTTAATAGTAGAGCGGAAGTATGGCAGTAACCATTCTGTGTGGAGATTACTTTTGATTGTGGGTATTTCATTATAGGACACTGAGCTCTAGGCGCACTGTCGTTAAAGAACCTCTATGTAAACGTTCCATAAACGTACATAATGCTCTTTAGGAAAGGAAGGGATAAAGTGAAAGTTAAGTTCAAGTAAACTACGTCATTTTAGTGCATGACACCTCATAGGGAGAAGAGTTGACTTGTAACTGTGAGTCAACATGATAAGGGATAAGTTTTTGATCTAATACAGATTGATCCTGTCAATCGATTTTATCATCGAATTTCAGCATGGCGTGTTTCGGAGTGATATAGGTTGAATACATTTATTTACAAATTAATGTGGCGGGCATTGTTAATATGATTTGGTTACGAAAGGCCCAAAATAAATTGAATTAATGTTTATACTGCACAGAATGTAAAACGTACGTTCGTAAAAAATTGTGTATTATGTATCATGGTTGCATGCTCGTATATATAACTACAGTCCGAGAGATTGGATTTTCAAGTGTGAGATATCGTGAAGTTGGGTTTAATGTCGCTAGTGACAGTACTTTTATCTCAGCGCCTTCAATACATCACTTAACCGCAATTTTAAGTAATTTAAACGGTTAGCGAAATTATGAAGCCGAAGGTTTTGTGTTATAATCTAACTTAGTGTTCATCGCTTGCGTCTAATTACCAAGTCCTAAATCCCGAAGTGTCTGATCCGAATTCAGTGCCTCTTAATTCTAAGTATACACTAGCATGCAAATTTAGTGCGTTAATCTAAAGATAATTTAGGACATTAATCAGTTGAGAAATGAGAGGAAGTTTTGTTTACCATAATATTAACACATATCGATCGAGAATTGCACATATCGATTCGAAATTTCAATGGCTGGTTTATTGGTAGTGATTCCGGACGCGTCAATGGCTAAGGTTAGTAGTCCCGTAAGTGTAGAGCATGTTTTTTTCTTGGAAGGTGGCGGTGATGTTCCGCAGAATGGCGAGATCCGGCGCCGACCTACCGTCAGCTGGCGGGGTTTTCCCCAACCAGGTGTCTCCCACCAACGGTCAACTGCCCAGCTCTACGCTGCCAATCGGTCTTCCGGCATGTGTGGTAGTATAGAGCATGTAAGTGTAAGTGTGTTTGGGGATACGATAGGACAAGGAATGGGGAGGGAAGATCCCACGCGGTCCGCAGTCCGTTTGGCAGTGTACTGTTCTTATTTATTCACCTTGTATTGGACGTCGAAACCATGGAGATCTACCGATCAGAGCAGTCGGTCGCTAGACTTCTCCAGACAGCGACTGAACTCGACGTAGCTATCAGCCTAGTGGCGAAAATCCTGCCACTGTCGGGACTCGAACCACAGGACCTCCCGGTCAGAGGCCCTACAGTGACCTTCCGTCACCTCTCCAATTCAATATTCTGGTCGCAATTTCAAGATTCAAACTAACAATTCAGTCGTTTCAAGTAAATTGACGTCAACAATTTACTCATTTATTCATCACCTTTTCACCTATTGTGAGTTTTTACAGTAGATGTTCGTCCACAGTTTGCTGGACGATTGTGTTGTACTTGTAGCAGAAGTGAGATAAGACTTTTTTTGTACCAATAGCTCTTTTTCTTCGATATTGTCTGTTGGAACCTCGTCATTCCAAACGGTTGGGTTGTCAATGGCGAAGTGGGGCATTGTGAGGGGTCCAGCTGTCCGGATCGCCGCCTCCGCCTGCGACGACACGGTGTGGACAGGGTGGCAGGGTAGCGCTGTTAGGCTAATTCTCAAAAGTATTTGTTGAACTAAAGTTATTTAATTATTTTCAGGGGGCCTCGTAGAAGTAGCCAAAACTACGTCCTATACACCAAGTTATTCGTTATGGGACACCGATAAATCTACTTGTACAATAATCCAGACAAATTTGTATGAATTTTCACGTAGCAATTTGGCGACTGATACTTTTTAAAATGCCGTGATTCGAATGCGGGTTGAGTAATTAACGTTAGAGCTCTCCTGGCGACAGCCCGGCGAGGATGGGGAAGTTTGCTGGAGGGGGTGGAATGCGGTGCTGAGAGATCATGTGTACTTTTACTATGAGTACGATTTTCACTATTCTTTTTACAGTTAGCTGAAGCAAAAGGAACACGTGTAGAATAAGGTGCTATATTGTGTAGGGTGTACGAATGTACGCGTTAAGTAAGTCCAGTTAATTTTACTTAGCAAAACAGTCGTCAGTTGGATGCGGCGTGTTTGACTGACATACCTCGCGCATTTCGAGGGCGAGGCTTATGCGGTCAACGTATAAAAATATCGAATCCAGCAATTCCAAAACTTCCAACGTATTTGTCTCCAAATATAGATCCGGATTATATTTTTCTACATAAATTAATAATTATAGAATTAAATTACTAATATATCCTGGTATCTTGACTGTTTTCCCTTGCGTAACCACCTCTAAAATATTTCTAGCTAAGGCAAAACGCACATTCCTCGCATGCTCCATTTATCCATACGCATTAGCCGCTTGTCGAAAATTCCTCGTGGGGAGAGTGAGGTGCGGTTCGCGCGGGGCGTTGAGGGTAGTGGAGCGGGTGGCAGGGCGCCGGCGGGGGCGGCAGGGGAGGGGGAAGGGTTCCAGCGCGGTCGGCGAAGAGCGATGCTGCGTTGGAGCGAAGGTGTTTTTCGTCGCAACTCCTTAATGAGACCGATGTCTGTAATTATCGGCTCTAAATTGGGAAGGGTGGCTCGAAACGGATTTTCGGTATTGCTGTTCACACCTCCTGCCGCTAATTTTAAACGATGGGGCTCTGCCCGGGGGATGTGGTGTGTCACGCTGAGAGTCGCCAAATGACAAGACGGTAATGTTTCTGTTGAAACATGCTGGCAACGGTTTTCCCCCCCTTTCATACTCCTTCATCAAAATCAGAAGTTAATCTCGACGTCTGCAGAGGTAGCCCGAATACAAACTGTATTGGTCTAGAACCTATTTCAACCTTCGGGTTCTAGTTGTGCTCGTAATTTTGAGACCAGAGCTATAAAATGAACCTCATAATAATTACGAAGCTGTTGCTGGATTTCAGTATGTGTCAAGATGTTCTAATATATATGGTAATTGAAAATTACATTCGGACACTACAAATGAGCAGAGACAATCTGTTTTACAAAATCTTACGCGTATTCCCATCTGTGCAGAATAATGTCGCTCCCCACCCTTTGTGACAAAATGTTTGATACACTCGACCATCCAAAATTTACATTTCAAAGCGATGACACTGTGATAAAACGGCGGAAATTACTCGCTTAGTGCTGTTAGGGAATGAGTGTGTTTCACAATTCCGTCCGCATCTTCGTGCACTGGGCGGTTAAAATATCACGCGTTTACATTATGCTTAAATGTGTCTCGTGGCATTGTAATTTCAGCATGTTTAAGTGGACAATTCATTTGTCGTATGGCATTTTTCTCTCCGAAGCTTCGTGTAGTCAGAATACAATTTCGTCTATAAGTTTGAAATGACGGTTTCCAATTTCTTTTCGCAGATATGACAACATCGTCAGTAAAAAGAAGCCTCATTTTGCGTATCCGAAAGCAATTTTGTATCGTGCAGTATACATTCTTAGAAATACAACAGCACTGAAACATACTGAGCGGTCTGAAAATGTTTTTTTTCTTTCTTTCTTTCTTAGTAATTAAGAAAAATGTCTTAAAATGGAAACGCTTCGCTTGTACGATTCTGTTACTGTCCGCCAGATGATGCCGCTTATATGCTGCCCTGTAGTATTTCAGGGGATGCATTTCAAACATATTGCACCGGGTCAGTAAATTAATTCGCCAGTAAACCGAAAATGAAATTTTTGTGAACAGGTAGATGTAGAAATGTGCAATGATTTACTGACAGGATTCAGTGTTACACACGTTGCCCTCTCAGCCAACGACGCGGCGCCTCCCGGATAGCCAAGAATTTAAGGATTCAGTGTTAACTTTTAGATTTCAGGGAATAGTTGCGTTCTGAACAGTAGTAAGGCCGCTTCAGCAGTGTTTCTGTGGCAAGTGCGCCAATGCTTATCCGTCTGCACGTACTCGGTACGTTGTAGTGAATTTTGCAGCGTATTGGCGTATTTCGCCTTCGCACGCAGCAAGTTCAGTGAGAAACGGCTGTACGGTCCCGACTCCCCGACTGCTGCAGCCTCGTCCTGAACACGAGAATGACTGGTGGGGGAACGTTTATGGGCGAAAGGGTATTAATGGGGGAAAGGGTATTAATGGGCGAAACAGCTGCTACGCCGGAAAGCTTATATATAATGAACATTTCGGCCGTTTCGATGTATACACATGAATAATACTTTTCTTAATCCCGGCTCTACGCGCTCGGGGTTTCGGGAGTTGGGGCAGGGAGGTAGACGCGATTCTGATGTTTTTGCTGTAAAGCCATGTATCTTCGCGTAGGTTTCTACGCCCACAGACACGCATTTCCAAGACTGCAGCTTAACAGTAAGAGGAAGGAAGGGGCATTTATAATAAAGAGAAAGTGCTTTTCATAGGTTGGAGTCTCTTTTATTTTATGTGACCTACATCACACATACATGGTAATGTCAATATTGAAATTTAATGAACTATACGAGAATGCAAATTAATATTGCGTATGCAAAATGGCTCGAATATTTTCTTCGCAGTAACGAGATGCTTAATGAATCTCGCTCCAATTTTTTCTATATGTATTTATAATACTCACCGACGTACATGTGACATTCGGCAATGGTACAAGCAAGTAAATCTATCCTGCTGAGGTGCTTATCCCTGCCTCCGATAAAGATATACTGTATTATACAAACTTTCAGTGTAATCATTGTGAATTTTATCTCAGCAGTGAGCATTTGTACTCTTAAATATTTCAGTTAGCCTCCAAACTGCATTCGTGTACGATTTAAGAAGGATTTTGACTTGTGTTGGCCAGTGCTTTTCTGAAACGTATTTAAGATCGCTTTTCATCAACTGAGGTCACACAGCGACCACTGTAAGTAAGATTGGTTTTGTGACTTTGGGGTTAACAGTAACGGTAGCGAAACTCGCATATTCGTATCCGGACACACACACACACATGTCCCGGGCGGGATGCGAGCACACAACTCTTCAGACACGAGGCAGCTACGGCCCTTCGGCCTTAGCGACCTCGACTATCCAGGCCGGCTAATGCTGATTAAATATTAAAAAGTGAGGTTATCGATTTGAACAAATCGTCAATATGTTAATGTGTGCGTGGGCCTGAATATCATTGATAGAATCTGCTTTATTGTGTTTGATCACATTTCGGACATGAAAACTATTTCATTTTGGCGAAATTGGAAAATAAATAAATTTTGGAAATCACTTAACTGGCACTGGAAAAACTAGTTGGCAAACGCTCACGGCCTAAATCGTGCCTTCGTCTTTTTTGTTCGGTCTTTTAGTGTAGTCATCATCATAAAGGAATTTGTAGTTTTCAATTTTTTCCATTATGTAAGTTGGCAATACGAATCATCTCATTGTGTTGTATCATTTCTATTATTTTATTGTGGTCATGGGGTGATGATAAATGTTGTGTTTGGTAATTATCTTGTACATCGTGGTCGCGAATTTATGCATTATATTGGATACGATCCAGCAAGCTGCGATTTCTCGCAACTTGGCTCCCTGTACGTGTCTGCATGATCAATGGCATCTGCGATTTAAACGCGAGTGTTGTATTTGTTTTTCGTTTTTGTCTTGATTTAAGAGGGTTACTGTGTTATTGTTTCGAATCATCTTTCTACGTGAATTAGCGAACGAAACTTCTCTTTGTTCTTTTGTAAGAATTTGAAAAGCGAAATATTAAGATTTCTGTTTTATCTGTGGATGTACTCGTAATGTCAGGAGTTTTCTTCAATTTTGCGCAAGGAGTTGAAATATTCCATTCCGAAGCATATCAAATTTGCAAGATGTGAATATGTATTTTTCATATAATAGAAATTTGAATTCATGTAGTTTCCTGATCATTACGAATAGGCAAGTGCTTATTCCTAGCATTGATTAACCCAATTGGGTCCAATTGATCGTATGTCGAGCTGTCGCCTGTACCGGACAACGCTGAAATCTGAAACGGCCAGGCGGCCTGAAACGAAATAGCCCGGCGCAACGGGCAGAACAAAGCAGCCAGTGAAACAAACTGATTTTACGTCTTACCCAACATAGATTCTGATTCACTGACGTTTTAACCCCGACTCAACCTCTACCCAACATTGTCTCAACCCCTATTCATCCATGACCCAACTCAAACCCAAACACAATCCTATCTCCAGCGAAACACAAATCAATCCGACTAAACCCAGACACTACGTGAACGCGGATCCAATCCCGAATCCACTTGGATTCCACTTCGATCAACCCCGAATCAACTCCAATCCCTTCGAAACAACACCAATGTAATTGCGAAATCACCTCGTCTCAACTCTCTTTCTCAACCTTTTTCCACCGCAGGCTCAGAGACGCCCCGTCTCAATCCCGGTCCAACGCCAACCCACGTCAGATCCAACCCTGACTCATCCCAGACCCAATCCGGACCCAGCACAGACCCAACCCAACCCCGATTCATCCCCAATTAATTTCCAATCCGTGCTGATGTTCTCAAAACAATTCGTAACCTTCTTTCCAGCCTCGCGGTGAGTAATGCGCAGGAGTCGAGCGGTGCGCCTTTGGCACGCTCTCGCTGCCGAGATGCTCCGTGATAAATGCTTTGTTGACTCATCCTCGTTCCGTTCCTTCGGGCGTCTCTTGTTATATCTTTTACGAGTAGGCACTTCCTCCGCCTTTTTCTCCTACGGCGAATTCAAAACTGGTTCCATTTGTTAAATTAAAAATTGAGAAAACAAGGACTTAATTCAGAAATAGTCTTGTAAAGCGTACTTTTCAGTCAGGTGCAGACTGCACTGCTATATATTCTACTGACTATGTAAAGAAAATCAAATAAAGATTAAAATAAAACCACCATTGTAAATTTATAAATGTAGATGGGTAATTCGCCGAATTTTGACTGTCATTAATTGTGGGGCAGAAAGCTAAGGAAATTCATACATCAATATTCTCAGTCAGCGTTTTAAATTAGTCAATAGACTTGATGAACTTTGCTCAAATCGGATCCAATCCATCTTTTGAGAGGAGATTGCACTGAAGGAAGGTCAAGGTAACTCCTGGACTTTGCACCACTCTTTAAAGAGCAAGCTGAAGAACATTTTTTTTACTTTCTCGTCTTACTACGTAAATAGTAATGAGAAAGTATTATAATCGTGCGACGGAAAACGCCGATTTTTCGCAAAAAAAAAAAAACTCGTATTGTGGGCTCCTGGAATAGAAAACGTGTTTAAATCATGTTCCTGAATGTACTAAATAATTTCGTCTCTCACATTGTGTAGTCTGGATCAACGTTTGTGGGACGTCGATTCGGAAAAATCCATTGACGGCAAATGGTCTGTCTGCGTATGTGTCCGTTCTACCGACTATCTGTGGTCAACGTTGTTGGATTTTTTTTAAATTGCAAAAGTTTGAAATAATGCGAGGAACTATGTGCTGTTGTAGCACAATTAGTTTTCTTAAATGAAATCTGTTCAAAAAATTAGATCGTTATATAGGGTCATGTTCAGATTTGTGGAAAAAAGAGAAGTTTTCGCGAAGATTCTACTTCAAGTTAATGCAATTTATAAAAAAGCTTTTTTTAAAATATTTTCCATGTTTAGATCACGTGACTCCTAAAAATATGGCGCTGGCGCCATTTTCGGAACTTTCCGTATTTTCGAAATCTGAACAAATATAAATAACACTACCAAACTACAATATTGATTACAGAGATTTTTCTTTAATGAATTTTTTTCTTTAAAACTAGATGTTGTAATAATGTAAATGAAAATCTGAATTTTTTAATATATTGCCTAAGCAAATGATCACCTTTCAAGTTCTGGAAAGATGATTTGGGACGCGCGGCTAGTGGTGTAGTAGTAACGTGCCTGCCACGTTCGAAGATGGAATTGACTGATTGACGTTAATTCCGGGCGCGTCAACAGCTTTCATTTGTCCCGTAAATGTAGTGCATGTTTAATCGCTGGATGTGGTGATCTTCCTCCCTAGATCGGCTTGCGGAGATTTTCCCCGACCACGTTTCTCCCGCCAGCGAACCGGAACAAGCTCTAAGCTCCCGGCATGTATGGTCGAATAGCGAATGTCAGTGTGTGCAAGAGGAGAAGGAAGAGGAAGGGAAGATCGCGCGTGGTCCATAGCCCGTATGTTACTGCTCCGACGTTCGCCTTGTGTTGATCGGAGAAATCACAGAAAACTACCGATGAGAGCCGCTGCATGCTAGAATTCTCCTTCAGACAGCGGCTTAACTCGTAGCTGTCTAGTTAGAGTCACCAGTTTTGCTGAGTGTTCGTAGCACTTGAAACATGTTTTGGGGACTTCTAAGGCATTGCTGATAGCGGTTGGAGATAACTACACACCCTGTCTTGTCTTTTGATGAATTGAGTCTTTGCTAGAATTGGACTAGCCGAAACGATGGTATCAATGAATTATGTATTATTATTGTCGTTATTATTATTGTTAATATTATTATTTCCGTATAGGCCATTTCTGACCACATTCGCTTCCGTGGCGCAGACTAATTGTAATTGGGGAGAGATTAACGTGTGTAATTATAGGGATTTGCTTTTCAGCCGTATTTATAGCCGTGATTATAGGGATCTTCTTTTCAGCAGTATCCCTTGTTAAGACAAGGTTGTTACTCCTTGAATTGTGAATAATGAGGTGATAAGATGATAATGAGAGGAGAAGGATCAATCTCAAAAACAACCATGCCTAAGCAGCACTCGAACCTGGAGCCTCTTCGGCGCGGACAACCGTCTGTGCCACGATAATAATAATAATAATAATAATAATAATAATAATAATAATAATAATAATA
>BOPP01000216.1:1068499-1140024 GCA_017312745.1 Gryllus bimaculatus
ACCCACCCGCCGCCGACGCCGGGCGAGGGGTAGACTTGCCGTAATACGCGACACTCGGCTGTAGTTGTTTTTGAAAATGGATTGTCACTCGGTGCAAATATTTGTGTTCGCCGGAATTCCAGTCCGGGCCCTTCTGTTGTTATCCTGGCGGATGCTGTAACCAAATGAGCTATGGAATCAAGCAATGCAATCGTGACAATTTGTCCATCGTACACGGATCAACGATCTTACACGCTGTACAAATGCGTGAAAGATGGTGGTGGATGACTGTACGTTTTTTCTTTTTTTGGGGGCAGGAAAAGGAGAAGGGGGTTTGTTCTAAAATCACATTATAAATCGGTTATCTTAATTGTGCCGATCCGCTGTGCACTCCACTTCTAAGCCTTAAGAGCAAATTTCAAAAAACTGAAACTTTTGGCTATGTACTTGTTAGTAAAAGTGCATTTATTTAATGCACGGTTGATTGATTGTTTGTGATTCCGGGCACGCCAACTACTAAGGTCATTAACCCCGTAAGTGTAGTGCATGTTTTTGCTTGTGCGGTGGCGATGGTCTTTCCCCGCTGTATGGCGACATCCTGCGCCGACCTACCGTCAACTAGCGCGATTTTCCACAACCAGGTATCTCCCACCATCTCCAGGGTCACCGCACCAGCCGGAACAAGCTCTAAGCTCCCGACCGGTCTCCCGGCATGTGTTGTAGTGTAGTGCTTGTAAGTGGAAGGGGTGAGGATAGGACAAGGAAGAGGAAGATAAGATCGCGCGCGGTCCATGGTCCGTTTGTTGCGATACTGCGATACCGACATTTGCCTCGTGTTGATCGGAGAAGCCACGGAAAACTTACCGATCAGATCAACCGGCCGTTAGAATTCTCCTCCTGACAGCGATTGAATTCGACCTAGCTGACAAACTAGTGTCGAAAATTCTGCCACCATCGGAAGTCGAACCTAAAATCTCCCGGTCAGAGGGACCGTAGTGCCTTCAGTTGATGCACTGAGCCATCTCTCCCGGTTTAAGGCACAAAAAATGTCTTATTTTTATTTAGTGATTTGTGGCTCTTTGGAAATAAGATACGGTCTTTTTGCCTGAGAATAATTTCTGATAACTCTCAAACACAGCCAAGAAAAATAGTAAAAAAGTGATTTACGCCTTTGTGGCTTAGGAGGGCAATGTAGTGGCCAGCGATCTAGCTTTCCTTGTCGTTATTGAGGGCTAAAAATATTTTAGATACATGGTGGTGGTCAAAAGCGTGTTCGCGGCAGGGTTTTCGGATGTTCTCCAGTTTATCCCGAAATTGAATTTTGTTAAATTATACTTTAATTATCGTGGTCAGCCGATGCAGACCCAGCATTTTTTTTCTCAGGGTGTATCAGTTGTACAGCCGATCTGATGTTATCTGGTAAAGGATAATTCTGAATTTAAAATGTATTTTATTTGTTGACTTATAGTTAAAAATTCCATTAACAATTGACATATTAAATGACTTTCATTAGTATTGATATGTAAAATATTATTTCTAATATGTATGATTGGATTGGGAGAGCCCCTGGTGCCGTTTCGTGGAGATCTGAGGTCAATTTCGTTCCGCATGTTTTGTAAATCCAGGTTGTGTGATAACAGACGAGTGATTATTTGTGTGGTTAATTTGGTCGCATCCACAAAGCTGATATCATCCTGAGTGGAGGCAGGAAAGTACTATTCTGATTTTGTTCATAGTCGTCATTTAGGCTTACGATTCTTTCACAGCTCGTGAAAATTTCATGGAGCACACTGCTTGAGTTGTCTTCCTAGTAAATTAAGGACTTTCTACTTCGAAAATCCTCTACATTTATAATACATGGAATATCTATGAAGATTGGTGTTTTGTTGGTTCGGGTGACATCATCATTTGAATGTTTAATTTCACAAGAATGGTGTGTAGGAGATTCATTTACCACTTATCCATATTCCATTTAAGAAGTTTATTATTGTAGATGAAAGCAAAAATATCACAAAGTCAGGGGTGAAAACCGCACATTAATTAGCAGTAGATGAAGTAGAAAACAATTCGTGAGGTAATCAACAGTGTTCCTTTACGGTCACGTGCGGAAAAGAGATACTTCACTTTCTCTCAAATACAGCATGAAGTTGAGTTTTACTCCCGGTGGTAGATAAAATACTTTATTTCATGTGTTTTGGTACGTGGAGTGGGAAGTCTTCGGTATAAGCACTGCTTTGTGTCTTGGATTGTCTTTTGTAGAATTTTTTAGCGTACGGCATTGTTAACGGAGAGAGACTGCCCTTAGGCAGTGTTCCGCACCCATTTGTTTTCGACACTGACTTCCTTGGAACCCTACTTCCGACGCGTGGCTGGGGACCTTCTCGAGCAGGCGCGCCTCGCGGGCGGTCCCGTAAATGCGCCTGGGATTTCACTCTCCCTTTCTCCGCCAGATGTCGGTCTCAGTCTTAGTATCTGCACTGTCTGGTAGGGAGAAAGCGAGATCTCGTTGGGACGATATGTGGGAGGAACTTAATTTTGCCGGGCATCCGCTAGGGTTCTTTTACATGCCACAAGAGTGGTATGACAACTCTGTTCGAAACTCTACGCACCTAGGTCGGGATCGAACCCGCGCACTGGGGGTTCAGAGGCCAGTTAGCTAACCTTTCACCCACCGAGGCGGCTTTTTCGTTGAAAACAACTGTTTTTAGAAGAAAAAAATGTTAAGACATGTGTTATCTAGCATACACACAATATTGGAAGACATATATTTTATTTTTTAAAAAATATAATTCATTGAACTATTGCTTGTAATTTTCGAATTTTTAAGCACCAAAGGCACTACTTTGACTTATTTTATTGAGAAATATAATTCAATTATACGTTTTAGAAATCATTATACAGGTACCTTATGGTTATCATAATGTAATTCCTATTTGTGCAAAAGCTGTTAAGTTATTGAATTAAATCATATTTTATAGTTTAATATGTAATACATAAATACATTGAATAGTAAATAGTATATAATAAGTATGTGATCGTCAAACTTTCAAATACTGCCAGGGAGTGTTTATATTGCCAAGGAGTTGTGAATATACCATACACTCTCAATGGAAATTTTTTGCCGAGGCTTTCCCAAGGACCTATCTGAACTTTTATTTACTTAGTGTCTACGGTGCTGCTTTCCAGTTGAATGCGCCCCTCTTTAGTTGACAATTTCTCGATGCGAATGCTAAGACGGTACTCTTGTGTGCGCAGGCAGCAGCAGCAGTGGGACGGCACAAGAGGAGCTGGACAATGTGTATCTTGTTCTGGATCCACAACTTCACCCTGTGTCCCCTGACACCTCGTGTCAGGAGAGCGTGCGCATATTTGAACAACATAAACAGGTCAGTGGACACTGCTCTCATTGGCGGAAAAAATAGCGTAATAACTTTGTTAGCGGCGTTTGTTAAATTCTTTTGAGAATTATCTTCAGTTTGTCACAAACTCAGTTCTTGAAATCGCTGTTTCGGGGTGGGTGTTCAGCCTTCTTCGGGACAATTTCTTGAAATATATTTCTATGCCTAACGATCACCATACTGCTCACCCTCTTTCGTACTACACCATACAATTCCCACACTAAGGTAGCCGATACCGGTCCCCAGCCCCCCGAAGTTTTGCGCGAAGTTAGTGGCATCGCCAAGATCACTGGATCCTCTGTTGTGACCTAAATTCACAAAAATTCTTAATAAAACTTAAGAATACGGTCTCCTTTGGGGCTACCTCTGAAGTTTGTTTAAGTTGCACATGAGATACTGCAGCGAATTATTGCGCTCTTGTTCTAACTGTTCAGAAAACATCAACTAGGCGGCGTATGCGATATATAGTAGGATTGTGTTGTTCAGAAAACTAACCAGTATTATTTACGTTTTTTGCATAAAATATTTTTTTAAAGTAGGTCACTAACAGTTCCACTACTTTGAAGCTGCAAATAAAAGACTTAAAACTTATTTCATTAAAGTCTAGTCTAGATAATGATGTACTTTGAAATCTTCTCAAATTTGAGTTACTTCCTTTCAGTAGTTTTAGTGAACAGAACCAAATATTTTGAAGAGAAAAATATCTCCTAAGCAAATATAATAATAATAATAATAATAATAATAATAATAATAATAATAAATTAAAGTGAATAAAGTTTTCAAAATATGCAAAACACGTACTTATAAAGCGACATAATTTTCATGTATATCAGAATTGTATATTTGTTAGTGGGAAGTTAGGTAAAATTTCTTAATTCTGCCTGTGATTTCTATTGAGTACTCGTACACGTGACCTTAAGTCAATAGATGTCAATTCCTTCCTCAGCATGATGCTTCAGATAATTCGTATGCAATTTTAAATGTTTCTGTATGGTAAGCTATGAAGTAGTTTTGTTAAGAATTGTTTCGAATATTTTAATAATTTTAATATTGCTCGAATTTTGCAATATTTTTTTTAATGTAATAAATGATTTTCATGAGGACTTTCTTACATTTTGGTGTTTTAATTCACGCAATCTTGTTATAAAAGAAAATTGATTATATAATGGATATCTCTTAACACTCTGTTTTAAAATTGAACAATTTCCTGCATGGGTAAAATGCTAACGCCTCCAATCTGTGCTTGTAGTTGGCCCAGGAGTTCCTGAAGGTCCAGACGGAGATCGCCTACCTGTCACGCTACATGGGGAAACTCGCAGAGCGCCTCAACATTGAGGAGGGCCTCTCGCAGTTGGACCAGCAGGACACAGAGAGGCATCAAGAAGAGCTGCACAAGCTGGAGGCGGAAAAGGTGCGTCGTGCGACGGCGGCGGAAGGCTCGTGGATGCCTCTTCCAGGCTGGCACCGGCCAAGGTGGCTCAGGGCATCAACTGATGGCACTGACCGGGAGGTTCTTAGGTTCGGGTCCCGATGGTGGCAGGATTTTCGACACTAACATGGCAGCTAGGTTGAATTCAGTCGCGTTCTGGTTAAGAATTCTAGAGGCCAGCTGCTCTGATCGTTAGTTTTCCGTGGTTTCTCTGATTAACAGACGACTGCCGGAGCAGTACTCTAACAAACGGGCCACGGACCACGCGCGATCTCACCTTTCTCTTCCTTATCCTATTCTCACCCCTTAAACCCACTTACATTTACATGCAGTACACTACTACACATGCCAGGAGACCGGTCAGGAGCTCATAGCTTCTCCTGTCGGTGCCCTGCTAATGGGAGATATCCGGTGAGAAAAACCCCGCTAGCCGACGGCTGGTCGGCGCCGGATCTCGCCATCCATGTGGGGAAGATCACCGCCATCTTCCGAGGAAAACAAGCACTACACTTGCGGGTCTATAAAATTATAACGAATGGTGCTACAAAATTGCACAGACTTTCTCGAAATAATTAGGTCCCTAATCTCTTCATTCCATGCTAGCTTTTCGATTTTGCCCCCCAGAGGATACACTATAGACAAAATACATTCCTTTTCCTGTCTGAATAGATGAATATGGTAAATAAATATCCGGACAAGTAAAAGGATTCGGCTATAAACTTCACTAGTTTAAATAATATGCCCTCGTTGGTTAGCACGGCACAATCCAGTACAATGCCCGGCCGGGGCAAAATTATAACTTTCCTTTACAAATGTCCCCGTATCAATCCGCGCTTTCCTTACAAATGTCCCCGTATCAATTGCTGTGTGACGGTGAGAAAGCCCACCCCAAAGATTAAGAAGATCAGTATATAAGGCGAAGGGATGTCTTCGTGCTAACCACACTAACCCCTTATCTCATGGCCGAGAGACTGGGCCACCGCTGCACGGCCAAGGCCCGTATCGGGCTGTCTAGCGGAAGGACAGAACAGTTTGAATAACTCATATTTTGATCTGAATATAAACAATCTCATAATCATTATGAGATTATTTTGTCAGGTTCTGTGCCAAGGTGTTGACCTTGACACAAAACCTGACAAAACTTCTATAACATTTATTTAATAATATTAGCAACTAGAATTTGTCTTCACAGGGCGCCAAAGACAAGGTGTGAATTGTGAGAATTGTGAGAATGAATTTTGGAGATTTCTAGATTTTAAAAGCGTATTTTCAATATAATGGTTATTTAAACTGCGGAAAGATTTTGAAGGTTTCGAAAAAACAACCAAAAATGTTTTTAGGTCATAAATGCTTGTATATTTCTAACATTTTAGGTCATAAATATCCGGGCCCTAATGATATATGTTTCAATGACCATATATCTGTTTCAATGACTTGTAACAAGGTGATAATTTTGGTATCTGGCTGCATTAAAAATTCCCGCTAATATTATGACGCAAAAAATTGAAAATATATTTTAACTTATAGTTTTATTCAGACCTACACTTCAATAAAAATATATGGCTAATATCCGTTTACATATATAATTTTACAAAAATGTGTATTAAAGAATCTTAGATGTTACGAGGAGAAAATTTGAAGACTGAAAATGCATTCAATGGCAGCATTGTTTTGTAAAACATTCAAATTGTCTGATGTTTTTGATTTCGTTGAGTCGCACTATCCTATTATAGTGAAGTATTTACTGTATTTAACTTTTCTAGGTAAAAAATTAATGGAACATTTTCAGAAACAGACTACTGCATCGTAACTTATAAAGTTGCGATAACGATTTTCTTGAGTTCTAATTTCTTTTCCATTTTTCCCCTTTTGTCCCAACATCAGGCGCCTTGACTTGCGGGTCCCAGGCGATCGCCCTGTCTGCCCTTACCTAGCGCCGGCACTGGTGACAACAGTGTGTTTTTTCCTTGCAGGACAGTCTGCTTGCCCTGAAACACAACCTGCAGCGGCAGTTGGAGCTGCTGAGAGGGCAGCGCCAGGCCCCGACCTCGAGCGGTGGAGCTGGTGGAAACCATCGCCCCATGTCAGGAGGCAACAGGGGCGGCAGGGATGGGGGTGCGGGTGGCGGGAGCATGGACGATGGGTGGGTTGTGCTTCCGTCTTAAGTATTCGAATCTGACACGTGCAAGTGCTTTGAATGTGTAAAGAGCAACCTTCTGTTTAAAAGGGTCGAGATAGCGTACTTTGTATTCCTTGCCTCCCTGTTGTTTTTTTGGTGGGGGGGTGACATTTTGTTTGGAACGTCTTGATGTCATCAGGTGTGCAGATGCTTCCTTGAACGAAACCTTTTGATGGGGAGAGATAAAAAAAATAATATTTAATTATTATTGGTCGTATGTAGTTCCAAAATAAGGAAAGAAATTAACACAACAATGGTAAAATTCGAGATATTAAGGCATTTAATAGAGATACTTTACATGAATGGTTAATTTTCAGAATTAATATTCCTTGATTTTAACCTCAGTTATTTTGTCTGTGCAATTGTTTCTCAAATACATTTTTGTCATTTAAAAGAATTCCCACATGTTTGCATAAAGCATTTCAGTTTATACTCTTGTATTTTTAAAATTTTATGAGTGAATTTGAAACTAATGAGTGACATTTTGAGTTTTAATGTTATGGTCTTCTTAGTATACAGAAACAAGATCCATCTTCATTTTGTACGATAAAAATGAGAAGATGAATCACAAAAATATAAAAATGAGAAGATTCAAGTTAAGTATAAAATAAAAATTTCAATAATGATAATCTTTTAATAATGTATATTTTTACTGAAATGCTATTGTCTACATGTCTGGCGTAAATTATTTTATTTTCATGTTCCAAAATATTGTTCAGGAATTTCAGAGTATGTGTTTCCCTTCTTTTTAACAAAAGAAAACAAGTACTGTTCCGCTTGGTGTTGAAATTTGGGGACCATGAGAAGTGAAAATGTGTTTCTGAAGGAATGTGTGTTATCCAATTAGATTATATTTTTTTTTAACTACCTTGAAATCTGTTTTTAATGAATCTTGAATCCGGAAATGAATGAAATAAACAGGAAGAGAAGTTGCTCTTGTACAGATAACGATTAGAAGTCATTACAACGGTTCATGTTTTGAAGTGATGAATGGGTAAGAAGGAAGGGTTATGGATGCCATTGTCTTATAAATGACTGTGATACATTGTTCTTTTGTGAACGAGTACATGTACATATGTATGAATGTTTGTATGAACAAATTAAATAAACAAGGTATATAGCATACTTTGTTATCATAAACTATTAAAATAGTTTTATGTCCATAATTCATGAAAATTATTGGTTACTCCTTTCTGATGGAAAAATTTAATTGTAAAACATGTAATGAATAATATTTTGAGGAAAGCTTTGTTTCATTATTGTTGTTTGGAAAAGAATAAACGTATGTAGGTTACAACACCTTTTTCATATTTTATCCCTTCTGGAATACTTTTTCCTGTTTAAAGGACAATTGTTATAAACAAATACCTGAGAAATATCAGATACCTCAGCTAGTTAATTAACATTTCATATGGTTAGGTAAGAACTTCCAAATAGCAATATTGCTAAAATATTATCGGTGTGTGCAGATCTACAATTAGAGGGGGGCATTTTTAGGCATTGCCATTCAACATTTTTATTTACATATAACACACTTTTACTAGTAAATGACTAAAAACTATATTAATTCATAGTCACTTTTTAAATTGTCCATTTTCATCACAGCCTTTTTATCACTGGTAAGTAGTGTGCATTTCCCTGCCTTAAAGCACTGTTGTACTCATAGATTTGGCAGGTCATCTGCGAGCTGTGGTGACCTGGGATTCGGACAATAAGGCTGGAGAAGCTGGGCACTGTTTCAGGAACGCACGCCATATATGGTGATGCGTTCCTCAGTAATACAAGGCCCTCAGTAATACAATCCAACAGCTTAAAATCAGTAATAGAAAACGTAGTATCTGCTGAGAACGTATAAGGTGGAATATGAGCATTTGGTTCGGATCAATATTTGCTCCGCCCGAACTTCTAATTTCCATTCCGAAATCGCGTAAATAAGAATGACGGAACAGTAAGATCTGTATATTAATCAGTTGGAGCAGTAGAGCATGCAGGGGCGGACAATGTATTTATTGGTCTTCTTTAGATATGAGCATGTGGGCCCGCGCCGTACCCGTATATCTGCCCATCAGTTCAGGAGCAACTTCATAATATTTCTTTCTCAAGTATTTTTACTTTCTCGTCGTAATGAGAAAACGTTGAAATGCGGCAAGAATGGCGTTTTTTTCAACAAGAACTCATTGGATGTTGGAACATATCAAGAAATGGATAAATATCATCGATGATTGTAGTAAGTTACTTCCTCGAATATGTTATGTAATCAGACTTCTCGTTTTATAAGTTCTTACTACCGAAAAATCTGTTTCCGGAAAAACGTCTGTCAGCGCAAGTGCCTAAACCGTTCGGATAATTTACATTGTTGCATCGGTCTGGACGAAATTCACGGCCCCTGCGAATTTGAAAAGGATGTTTTGATTTTTTTTATTTTATTTTACTATTTTCTTGGATAGAGCAAAGAACGCTTCAAAAATGGCTCCTCCGTCAAGTTGGCACCCCTACTCCTCAGAAAGTTTTAATCAACTAGCATTATCATTTTGTACCAAAATGAATTTAAAATGTACTCAATTACAAACTATTAAAAAACGTCATGCAAAATTGGGGGTGCCAGCTGGTCGTCAAGCTTGCACCCCCCTCCCGCTTCTAAGAAATTCTAAATCAAATGGCCTATTTCAGTCGACTTTGGTTATAGTGAACTCGGATACAGTGAACCCTCAGTTATAGTGAACTTAAGACACTGGTCCCGAGTTTCACTTAGATTGCAAAAAAGAATAAGTTGATTCGGATGAAGTGAAACCAACCTCGGCTATAGTGAACGTAGGAAAGAAAACGCCCTAGAAATTAATTCCCTCCTGGAAAAGAATATGTCGCCTAAGTGCCACAAATTCCAACACTAGGCAGCTTGGAAAAAATATCGTTGGCTAATGGTCGTATTCGGAACACATTCCCTGAAATAGTGGCGGAACGGGGACCTTGCCAATGACCTTATACTCAGTTTCACTGCGGAAACAAAGGCCGTGTCCTACGTGGGCTATTACTAACGGCTGTGACGTGCGATTGCTTGCTTTTGTTTCATGCTTGGTGTTATATTACGCGTTGGGTTCTACATAGGCGGCAGGAAGCGCGCGACTGCTCGAACCCCACACGGCCTGACTGCACCCCCGGCGCCGCTGGGTTTCATTACCCGCTTGGGCCACGCCGCTACCGAAAGTATCTCGTATGTTATTAGGCGAGAAAGAGGGCCTTCGGTGTTCAAACAGTAGAAGAGGCATTGTAAGGAGTCAAGACTGCATTAAAATACTTCGGGACAGTGGACAACGCAGAATCAAGTATGGAGAGAGCACGAACAATTCAGAATAATGTTTTGTTTTTTTTAAGAACAAAAAAAGCTATTGAAATTTTTAGTTCCTGCTGTTCATGTATTTTGCTTTATCTCTATATTAATAAATTAAGCATAACCACGGGTCTCAAACGGCTAACTCAAACACGGCACTCTTTCAGAAATTCAAGTGGGATGTTCTCGGTCACCCTCCATAGAGTTCAGACCTCTCTCTTTGCGATTAAGCTGTATTTGGTCCCCTAAGAGGAGATCTGAGGGGCAAACGATTCATCTCTGATTTTTTTTACTATGCCAAGGCGACAAAGATTGAAACTGGTCACAAATGACCAACCATCAATTTACATATATTCTTAAATCAAAGTTAAAATAATGTTTACATGTTCACTCAATAGTGAAGAATGGATTTAATGTACAATATCACATTTCATTTGTTGAGACTATTAAACTAATTCAAAGGGCTTGGTCCTCTTTAACATTCTCAGTTGGTTATGGTTATGCAAACGTTGAATGGCTTCTAAGTTAACACGTTCATGCAATCGTATTTCGTATTTGGCAGAAAATCTTCTAATTTCACTTGACCCAAGGGAATTCCAAGTTCACGATGTAGATCCCTATTTCTAATGTACCATTGAGCATTTACCATGTTTCGCAGTACTTTGTTCTAAAAGGTCTGTTTATCTCGGATGGCGACGTCAAGCAATACGAACGTGCGAAACTCGTTCACCCCCGGGAGTTTTACGACATACGAGACAGGCATTCACCGTTTTGTGTCGCAGAAGGACACACACCTCAACAGCAGTACGCTCTGAAGAAGGCCACAATACGCTGGCCGAAACGTTAGTCACCATGACATTGACGCGGCTCGTTCCGGATAGCCTAGACAACATAAACTCCGGCCGCGGAAGCCTACGCAACCACATACCTCAACAGCCAGGATACTCTCACATACAGGTACTAGTTTCTAAAAATTCTACCTGCCCCCGGCTCGTTTCGTTTTGAACGCTCCTTGTACATAGAAGAAAATATGTGAGGATGACTTTTTAAGTCTTCTCTGTTGAAAAGCCACCACCGCAGAACACGAATTAAATAATATTTACTTTATTACATATTATGTAGTACAAGTGTGTTTTTTAGAGAAAAAAAGCTCATAATTATTTAATAACTGTGTGTTACACTGCATTGTTTCGTTACAATAAGTAATTGACTACTGGTAGGCAGTAGATTAATACTCGTATTCGCATATGAAGGACATGGGATTTGTGCATTGGATGTCGTTCAGCAGAGCGTTTGGTGCCATGCTCCCGCATCTTTCAACGTCAGGGCTATCGGGCTTGTTTGGTTGCCAGCGCGCATATCCGGCTTCGGCTAAAGGTTGACCTGCAACACCACAAACACACTTTAGTTATTCCATGTTTAAGCTGGCAAACACACGTCTAAATGTCAATGTTCTAGCAGTTTTGACGTGTCGTACAATGCGAGGTCGCGAAGAAAGAAACTACCGCCTTTTGACGATTTTCCCCCTTTATAGAGATAATTACGAATTTCTCTTTTGAAAACGCGCTATTCTTTGATGTCACAAAGGGCATTTCGAAAAACTTTACTTAAATAATCAAAATACTCGCATTTCTATTTTGTGTAAAAAATATGAGTCGATCAATCCTCCCCCCCCCCCAACATGCAAAGTAGTCTGGCGATAGGAGACGACTTTTCACCAAAGTCTTAAACACAAAATATTAATAGACATCCAAATCAACGTCAAATTTATAACGCCTTACAAGAGCACACTTTGGAATTAAAGTAAATAACGCACAAAACAGCAATGGCGTGCCTAGGAGATGAGTCAGCCCGGGAGTAGCTGAAGTCACGTAATCACAAATCATTTTTTATTAACTTTTTATAGCAAGGCGATATATTATATATATATGTATATATATATCTGAATTGCATACGTTGTAAACAATAATAAGTTAACAAATGTTAATTAAGTTTAAATTCAGTATAACGAAAAAATCATAAGAAAATATCAAGTCGGGTGGATTTCACACTTAACCCTCTCCACAGAAAGAAATCGTGGCAGTGCCTCTGCATTTCAGGAAATGGAGTCGGCTTGGCACAAATATTAAGGCATTCAACGTTAAGTAAACTCGTTGACGTTGAAGTTTTCCTGCACAGTCCATCTACTTAGAGATAGGGATGGCAACAATCTCTGTACAAGGTTTGCAAGAAAGTTTCCTCTTTTTGGTGATCTCAAGAAGAAAACGTCAAGGAATACTTTACAAATTACTAAAGACAATTACTTTCCCGCTAGGGGGAACTAGAGAGAAAGTTATGTTATGCTCAGAGAAAAACGGCGAATTTTCGTCAGAAAAACTCTTTATTACAGAGCCCTGGTAACGAATAAGTGGATCAATCCAGTTGCTAAATTTAGAAAACAATTCTCTAACACGTGGTATAGCCAGAATCCAGTTGTGTGGGTCCTTGATACCGAAAAATCGCACGACGGCAAAGCGTCTCTGTGTACGTCTGAGAAACAATGCTAGCGGCTAAACGGTTCAGACAATTTTCTCGAAATTTTATATTCCCCTATCGATCTAGCTAATGACATGGCCCTCGAGTTTGACCCCGATATTTTAATTTGAGGGAGGGTCCTTTACACAAAGTCCCCTGGGACATTTTCCAAATAAAATATGGCTTCATCGTTTTTATTAAATTTTGATGTTGGATAGTGGGAAAGACGTTTAAGAGATTGGTGCAGGTCTCACGTTCATTAAAATTCGTAATTTTCAAAAATTGCAAAAGTTCAAAATTTTTTCGACTTCTTTCTACTACTACAATATGAAGATAGATATTTTTTCAAAATGAAATCTGTTCCTTAAAGGTAGATTTTTGAAATAAGGTCATGAAGAATTTTTAGAAAATTAGAATACTTTTCTCGTAATTTTGCGTGAAATTACGGGCGAGAAAGTACGTGTTTGTTTTAGCACCACTAGTTTTGTATTTGTATACTTACCATAGACTGTGGAGGTATATAATAAGCCAATTTATTGGCGATTCTTATTACAGGTAACAGTAACATTGGGAACAAGTGCTATGTGAAAGAATGACGAACAGACATGAACACTTCTTACAAGTCATGCACTTGTAGTTGATGACGCACGAGCGACAATCTACCGCACCATTTTAATTGGATTCTAGTACGTACGATAGATCAATTTTTATTTTTTTCGTAATTCTACAGATTCTGTAAAAAAAAGGATGAAAAAAAAATACTTCCATTTATTGTTACAAATTATACAATAACTTTAAATTATTTGTTTTTAAGTAATTAATATATTAATTGTTATAAGACAAAAAAGTAATTTTTGTCACCAGATGTCGCAAAATTAAAAAAAAAATGTTACGTGACACTAAACTAACACCCCTACCCCCAAGTAACGCAGCGTATCGCTACCTCAAACAACCTCTCCCGTCTTTAGCGTTGCGTAATTTATGAACGACCCCTACGCACGTACAAAAGACGGTGACGTAGCGTCGGGACGCGTCCTTGGAGTGCGTAATTTTAACTGAACCGACGCTCTTACGCACGTACAAAGACGGTACGTAGCGTCGGGTGCGTTCTTGGTGCGTATTATGAACGACCTACCAGTACCAAAGACGGTGACGGTAGCGTCCGGGCGCGTTCTTGAGTGGATAATTTTGAACGCGCCTACGCACGTACAAAAGACGGTGACGTAAGCGTCCGGGTGGCCGTTCTTGGACGTGGGTAATTTATGAACCGACCCTCAGCCGTACAAAAGACGGGTGAAAGTAGCGTCCGGGCGCGTTTCTTGGAGGCGTAATTTATAACGACCCATCACCTACGCACGTACAAAAGACGGTGTGGTAGCGTCCGGGTGCGTCTTGTATGCGTAATTTATGAAACGACCACTACGGCACGTACAAAAGAGTGTGGTAGCGTCCGGGTGCGTCTTGGAGTGCGTATTTATGAACGACCCCTACGCCGTACAGAAAGACGGTGACGTAGCGTCCGGGCGCGTCCTTGAGTGCGTACTTTAGAGTTGCGTAATTTATGAACGACCCCTACGCACGTAAAAAGACGGTGAGTAGCGTCGGGCGCGTCCTTGGAGTGCGTAATTTATGAACGACACTACGCAACGTACAAATGAGGTGTTGTACGTCGGGTGCGTCTTGGAGTCGCGTAATTTATGAACGACCACTACGGCCGTACAACGAAGGTGCGTAGGCGGCGCGTTCTTGGAGTGCGTATTTGCGTTGCGTAATGTATGAACGACCCCTACGCACGTACCAAGAACGGTGACGCTAGCGTCGGTGCGCGTCCCTGGATGCATAATTTTGAACGACCACTACGCACGTACCAAAGACGGGTGACGTAGCGTCCCGGCGCGTCTTGGAGTGGGCAGCCGACGAGCAGGTAGTTGTGAGCCCGGCGTCGCGTGCCACAAGGCCTTGAAACGGCGGCCGCCTCGGCGTCGGAGTTGAGGACGAAGCAGATGCGCGCCTCTGCTCGCAAACGCGCGCGCCGCAGCTGCCTTCGTCGTGGGCGCGCGTACGCTTGTGCAGCCCCGCCCTCCGCGCCTCCTCGTACCCGCGGGCGGCGGCGCGGCGGGTTGCGGCCGCGCGACAACACCCTTCTAGTTATTACAGGTTCCGGGTAATGAGATTTTTAAATTTTCTTAAGAAAATTACATGTAAATGCCTAAAAATCAAGGGCACATGGCTACTAAATGATCGCATAAGGGGAAAATTATTCTAATTTTTTTAAAAAAATGCAGAAATATTTCGTCAGAAACGTTTATTTATTTATGAATTTACAATTTTACATAAAATATGTTTAATAAAAAATTATATTTATAGGAAGTTTCTTTATTTTGAGGAAAGGTAATCTTAGGTCCCAATCCTTCAACGTCAGTTCGAAAGGTCGAGGAAGTTACCGAAGACCGTGTAATTTTGAGTTTCGGAAACTAATCATTTTAAAACAGTTTTACACGCGACTTGTCCCTCCCCGCCCCCCCCCCCCCCCCAGCACTCCGGCCAATTGTACTAGTCCTATAAGTATTTGAGTAAATACCGAGCGTGATAGTGCGTGTGTGCGGTTCCCTACTCACGGTTAGATACTTCCCGTCCCCACAATTGAGACATACGAGGTGTCTTCGATGCGTCTAGAATATGAAATTGATACGAATTCGGAAACGAAAATTCCTAAGAAATTTCAATAAACGTGTTTTTCGTGATTTAACGCGCGATCTAGTGTGTAGCGACTGGAGAAATTAATGGAGAAATATGTCCATTTATTGGAGAGATATTTCTAGATTCGCGTTCCGGTTAGCGTATTGGATTGTTTACCAAGTTGGCGGGTTCAAATACAAAAGCCGGGGTTAAGCGGAAAAAAATCCTCGTACGCCTTCCTTGGGAGGGGAAGTAAAGCTGGCATGTCCATTTAGTAGCATATATGGCATGTAAAAAATCCTCAAGCCTAAATGACCGCTCTGGGTAAATCATATCACCACAAAAGTACCTCCTTTCTCTCAAAGTTGTTGAAAAGGAGCGTAGCAATTGCGTGGTCAAGAGAGAGCGGGCTGTGGCCGAGTCTCGCACGTAAGATTAGGCATCAATTCAATTTCAATGAAACAAAGTTTGAGGGTAATAATTTGGGCAGGTGTTACCTGCAGGGTGAGCTAGGAGGCGTGCGTTGGTGACGGCCCGCAGCGCCAACTGGAGGGCTCCGCGGCTGTGCTCCGGGCGGCCGCCCGCCCGCCCTGCCGCCCGCTCAGGCGCAGCGCGCCTCCCAGTGGGGCGCGTGGCGTTGACCTGCCTGCTGACACAGGCGAGCGCGTGGCGCCTGCGCCCGCGCGCACCTCTCGCGCCCCGCACCGCCGCCGCTGCCAGCAGCGCACACACCATCCACACCACGCTGCGCCACCTGTGTTCGAACACTCTGCTTCAGGATTGATCGATTGGTGATTTCGGGCGTGTCAACTGATAAAGTCTGGACGTCATTAATGTTTACATTAGCGGCGATTTGTTCACATTGTTATATTGATGAGAATTTATTCTTAAAATAATGTCGATTAAAGTTTCTCGAAAACTCAACAACGTTCTGTGAAAACTAGCTCAAAATTCCGCATTTTCGGAAACGCTTAAACGCAATTTTCTCAAAAACAGCCCAAAATTCATTTTTCTTCAAACTTTTCGAAAGGATATTACTAATTGCACTGTTTAATATGACGTAAAGTTCCGGTGTTCGCGTGGTATTTTTGTGTTTTTTCTAAAATTGTACAAATGTAATTGTTTTGGAAGATCTCTCACGCCGTTAATATGCACATTTCCAGCAATTTGTAAACAGTATTGTATTTGTCAGTGAATGTGTGTTAAATGACTTTTGATAACGTTTTTCGAAAACTCAAAAATTTTCTGTGAAAAACCGCTTTAAATTTCAAATTTACAGTATGGTTTAATAGCCATTTTCTTAAAAACGGCTCCAAATTTGTGAAAGAAAATTGCCATTTCGGACGAGGACCTTTCATTAATATTTTTAAAATAATATTCTTCTTCTTCTTCTAGGAAACTGAAAAATTAATAAAATTTCAACAAAATGTATTTTGGGCGTCCATAAATGGCAGCAGGCAAAAGTATATGGCACGTTCGAATAGCTTGCTGAGATTAAAAGAAATAGAAAGGGAACTGCTAATAAGTGAAAGTTTGTGTCATTCACGAGTTTCTTTTCAGTGAATGTCGTGTCTAGCGAGCAGCGTACATTAATTGGAATTTAATTAACCGTTTCGTAAGCTGCCACGCTGCTAAGCAACGTCGCACACTGGGGAAAAAGCGCGAAAACTGGCCAAAAATCTTCTACACACGAATTTCAACAAACATATAAAATATTTTATGTTTATAGAAATTATTATTGTATAAAAAACATTTTGAGCCACAGAAGGTACTAGTTAATGAATATGGAGAGGTGTTTCAAGCCATTTGATTATGAGGTATTTGAATAGGATAACTGGACAATTATTCGTAGTATTAGCTTGTATTATATTTTTTATTCAACCTAACCATTAAAAATAGAACGGGAAAGACGCCGCCCTGATGATGAGTGGGTTGGAGCCCTGATAACACTAAGACTGAGGGTTAAGATATCTATATACAGTCGACTTCGGCTATAGTGAACGTAAGGCACTGGTCGCGTATCACTTACATTACAAATAAGCACCAAAAATATTCGGTTATAGCGAACTCTCAACTTCGGCTATAGTGAACATAGGAAATGGAACGACTTGGTAATTAATTCCTTCCTGGAAAAAATGTCACCTCATTGCCACAAATTCCAACATTGGGCTGCTTGGAAAGAATGTTAACCAAAGATCATCGAAGAAGTCTCCCTTGTGATGGAGATACCGGACACGAAATAAAAACCTTGCTGTTAAACGAAATAAAAAAGCGAAATAAAAACCTTATGCCGCTCAATTTCTCTGTGGAAACAAAGTCCGTGTCCTGCGTGGACTGCAACTGGCGGCGGCGTCGCGCTACTGCTTGCTTCGGTTTCAAACTTTCTGTTATTTGAGATTCAGTGCGACAAAGCGCGTGGTGCTCTACGTAGGCGACAGGAAACGCTCGATTGCACAGCCTAGACACACCTGCCGCGCCGCACGGAATGGAGATGGGTTCCAATCCGGCGAGTAAAAGGATCTTCGAAGAGTAGAATGGTCAGTGCACATACGATGTGGACCCTTAGAGATAATGGACAATGCAGAGTCAAGAATAGAGAGAGCACGAAGTCTGGACTAGGATCTAGAGAAATTAAGTAATAAAAAATGTACGCACCAAACAATTGAAAATAATTGACTATTTAAGCTCAAACTAAGTTATTGAAAATTTTAATTCGTGCTGTTAATGTATTTTGCTTCTTATCTATATTAATAAAATTAATCATTGGGGAGAAAAATCTATTTAATTTTGACCTCAGCGAATATAGTGAAACCAAAAACGTTAGTCCTCAAAAGTTCAATATAATTAGAGTCGATTCGGTTTGTGGGTTGAGGGCATTCCCAGTGCCTTATGTATCTCATCTGGTACTGGTGTGTGATTGTGACTGATGTGTCAAGTCTATGTTTAATTTGTGTGTGTGTGTGAGTGAGTGAGAGAGTGAGAGAGAGTGAGAGAGAGAGAGAGAAAGAGAGAGAGAGAGAGAAAGAGAGAGGGAGAAAGAGAGAGAGAGAGAGAAAGAGAGAGAGAGAGAGAGAGAGAGAGAGAGAGAGAGAGAGACAGAGACAGAGATTGATCTGGTTCCCTGTTCTCAGAACAATGGTACAAGCTCGGAGCTAGCTCTTACCCAGCTGACCTAGTGGTCAGCGTGCTCGCTTTCCACTAGGCGGCTGCGGGTTCGATTCCCGGTCAGGCAAGATTATAATATGCATTCTCCTTGCAACATCCCTTTACACATTGCTGTGTGACGATGAGAAAATTCACTTCTCAGGTTGTGAAGACCGGAATACGGCGTGGGGATGACCACATGCTAACCACACGTACCGCGAGGCAGGGACGTCGCCGATAGGTGTGAGCCCGTTTACGGGCTGTCGCGCCAAGTACAGGGCTTAATGACGCAATGTTCGGGTTGCACAAAGGAGCGTTTGGAAATTAGTCCCAGGCAAGCTGAAGTAACCTAGGCCATGTAAATCATGTCGGCGTCAGAAGCAGAAGCAGGTGAGTCAAAATCGAAATGGTAAATCCAACTCAAAGGAAATGGACGACTAAGTCGAGAGTCTGTGACATCGTGTAGCACCGGTATCATGCAGCATCAACACACTTTCTTTATACGAAGTATTAGAATGGGTGAAAGTAAAACGCATGTATTCTCAAGCGTATCCAAGTATTGGAAAGAAAAAGTAATGATACGGAGTTCAGTATTCTAGGGATGGTGGTTTCATCGAAGGCTAATACAGAGTTTGTGATAAGTTGCGTTCAATGTAGTTTTGTTCTAACTGAATTTTTTTGATAAACATGTATTAACAGAAACGTTAATGTCCATTAATGTTCAATATACATTTAGATGAAACACTTGTATTATTTCGATATGATTCATTTTCGGTATAACCAAAACTCGGGTAGATTACCCTAAAATCTTCTAATTTCTAAAATAATTATTGAAAGCACTTACCTTGAAAACATGTTCTAATTGAGATGCTTTTGCAACACATAGCCCACTTTTATAAGTTTGCCGTTTGCCTTTTTATCCGTTAGTACTATTACGAAAATGTCAGAAGTCAGAAAGTCAAATGAAAAGGTTACAGATAATTGGTACATCATCATTTTAAATTAAATAATCTTTTTGCGATAACCCATACTGCAACAGCAATCTGCTACAATTTGTAAACAATCTTGCTGATACTACGAACGTATATGGCAGCGAGGATGTTGCAATTTCATTATTTATAAGTATGTAGGAGTCTTGTTATTTTGTGATATGATTGGAGGAGTAAAATCTCATTCATTCTCTTTACTAATGATATGTTCTTGATAAGATTTTGAGAATAGCGCATGTAGTAATAACTTTTAGTTGAATACCCAACCCCTTAGGTATACTTTTACTTGATTCAGAAAGTATTGTAATAATGAAAAAAATCGATGTTGAGATTTTGACAGAAATCCACACTTTGGAGACCCTTGAAGAACTTTTACTTTCTCTTTTAAGTAGTATATGCGAGGTATGCTGAAGCCCCAAATGTGGCCGGATATTTCTTAAATTAATCACACGGTTAATTAATGCTGTATGAATAATAATCATAAGGGAGCGGATTTTGCCTATTTTGCCTCTTACTTCAGCGCATAGCTAAGTGAAATTTCTTGACTTGTGTTTAGAATTGTATGCTATGTAGATTAATATGTTAATGCATTTTTGTGTATATGTGGCCGATTTTTCCTGTTGGAGCGTGTTCGTGTAATTATAGGCGCATCATTTACATATTTTGTTTAAATATAGACTTATCTCTAAAACGTTTCATCTTTTTATAGAATCTAATTATTTGTGAGAGTGCTTTGATTACAAAGAACGTGTCACAGTTTGCGGATTTTTTCCCCTTTTCTATAGACAATAAAATACTTGTGCATATGTAAGATATTTTTGGATATCATTTTTGTTTAAACAAGGCAGAAGAAATGCAACAAGGCATACAATGTACTTCATTTAGGTGAATATTTACTTTAATTTATTTCTCCCGCGAGGTAAAGATTACATTGCGTTTGCAGAAAAATATATCTTTTCATTCCGAGCATGATTCTCCTGAATTTTATCAACTCACGAGAAGAAATAAAATATTGTTAATATTAATTGCATATTAAAGTGCATATTTGAGAATTTTTAAGTCATAAATGCATATTTTTATAAGCATATTTCAAGGTTTTTAGAACATCAAAACCATCTTCCTAATGATGAATGTATCAATTCGTATGTAATTCTGCGAAAGATGGCATTATCCTCAAGGATCTGGCTAAAGTAAGATGATTATCCGAGTGAGAGGCGTTTTTTCGTGCATCTGCGTCACGTATTTGAGATTTAGTGGACTGAATAGCTTGATATATTAATCGAAGCGGAGCAGTCCTCGAATCCCTTTTGATAGCATGCAGGTTGCAGGATATACTACTTCCGGTTTCGCAGAAACAACGTGTTGCACAAACAAATTTATTCTTAGTCACTTCACTGGTATTCATACATAAATAAACAGTTCAATAATTGCACTTGTTACACAGTTCAGTTCAGTTAACTCAGCGACATCAAAGATTTATGTGAAGCTGGTGTTTCGTTCTTTTTTGAGGCGGCATTCATTGCCGCATTCAACTGAGGTTAGAACACAAATTAATAAGTAAGTTTGCGCAAGTAATGGTTGCTCGTTAAGAGACTTTGAAACTTGTAAAACTATTGTTTAAGCGAGAATTTGTCCGTGTCTGTCTGGTGTATGTGAACAATTCTGGCGACTCAACTATACGTAGAATTGTTTCCAACCTGAATAAACTCCTTTACTAAAATCCCTGCAATTTTGAATGGCGTTCATTAATTTTTGGGGCATAGCCCCTGGGACATATTCAAAATTTTCTCTCACATGGCTCCAAATTTTTCCTTTATTTTTGTTTGAAGAATAGAACTCATCTCGCGCCGTGGTCACATTGTGTGGTCCAGCACCCGCTCTTTGCTGTGTACGACTCTCCTCTATCCAATGGTTCCACACATGCATCACTGTTGTAACAGCGTGTCTCGTTCGAACTGCAACGTCACGGCACGACAAACCCTCCTCTCAGAGACCGAACATTCTGCCCCGTTCAAACTCACTCAGATGCTGATATTGCACCCTTTGGTGTCGGCCGGCACTTGCTTGCACGTTTCCACGTCTTTTGAGGGCTCTACACCGATTGTATGTGACGTAACACTGATCTGACCTGTCACACAAGGGGAGCGCTGTTAGGTCAACATGCATTTCTACGCAAATATAATCACTTCTTATGGAGACTGTTCCATACATCTGCAGATTTTTAATTAACTCCGACCATTTCTTCTGGGTGTTGCAATTTTCACAAACACCAGGGTATTTATTTATTTTTATAAACTATTTTCATATTAGCCGGTTCAGCTTTTAACATCAAAATTACTATATTTTCAATTAACAATGTAGATGTCAAGATGTAAGTTTGTTTTAAAGTAAAGTAATATTCAAAATTATATTATATGCAACTTTCATGTTTATTAATAAAAAAGTATAATTAATTACTTTAAATAAAAATATATTTCAGTTTAAAATGGTTTCAAATTAATATGATTACGACTTTTCACAACTTGTCCCATTCCTTTTTTGCAAAAGTTAAAAAAAAGTTTAAAAAAATGAGTTAAATTTAACAGTTAACATTTTTACTGAAGTTAGCGATCTAATATGTGTGCAATTTTCAGATTTTTATTTGATCCACAACAGAAATATTACAGATGAAATTTAAAAAAATATATAAAATTCCAATTTTTAAGAGGGTGTAATTTTAAGGCTGATATTCTATTCCTTCTTTGAGAAATTACTCTCTGAAAATCGAACTTGTTCACGAAAATCGAACACGAATCATTCGTGTTCCATAGATTTCGTTGCCAATATTACCCAAATAAAATTATAGAAAGTGTGCAAGAAATATTTCGATTTGTAGGCCAGAGTATACTTAATTCAATGCTTTTTTATTTTTGAATGCTAGAACAATCTAGAGCTGAGTATTTTAGAAAAGAGTGAATGACTACAAACGCAGAAAAATTGCGCTCGGCGTAACACAAAAATGACCGCCATTTGTAAACCAGGTACAATAAAAAATGAACTAAAAATGTTTTTAAACAGCCAAAACATAAGGAAATATATGTAAAAAATGTGAATTATTATGAAGGTAGAATTGTTATCAGTTTATTATTGATATTAATAATAACCAATATATTAATAATAATCAATTTATTAATTGGACCACTTGAAATGAATTGACGCGGTGCTCAAAGGAGGCGATGGGAATGGCGAGGCTTTGGGAGGGGGGGTTACAGAAGTGCTCTCTCTAATAGAGTGGGCTCTGACACAGCACATGGTGAGAGTTCAATGACCTCGGTAACAAAACCAAGGCGTCGAAGGGATGTTTTTCGTCCTGTCACCTCCACGGGGGTGACAGATGCCTACCGGAAAGCGCATGGAATAAACGAAAGGAACAAACGAAACACAGATATAATTAAGGAATAAAAATATATTTTTAACCAAAAGTTTTAAAAGAGCCGAAAAACATGGGGATGCGACACATCACTCGCATCCATTGAACCTACGCCACTGGCATCTATGTACTACTACCTACGCTTTAGCTTTCCATCCCCTCACCTTACATCCCGGTCCAACGTAACCCGTTCTTTGATATTATACCTCGCGTACAATAGCCTGATGGTCGCTGTGTGTGTAGTGTTCGCTGACTTTCCAGGATTCTCCCGTTCTCAACAAGCTACCTGTCACAAACGTTATGCCTACCACTGACCCTACACCACCTCTGCGGATGGTGTATCTCCGGTGTTAACGAGCCGCGTTCATGGCCGCGCCCTGCGTCACACGGCAACTCAACAATGAAGCATGTTGAATGGAAATTGTGAGGATCGCAGTTTGAATGGAAATTGAATAAAATGAAGCGCAATTTTGTTCTGCAGCGCCATTTGCTCGTGTTACAGCAAAATTAACAGCACATAAACCTTCTCGGTAAAAAACAACAACAACTAGATGCGCCAACTTTCATAGAGATCGGTCACACGGTGAAGGATTTTATCGTTTTAAAATATATCAACAACCATTTTTATAGAAAGAGAGATCTATATACTAAGTTTTCGCGAAAACAATTGATGGATGTGCATATGTGTGTTTGTACTTTAGATTAACTCGTTAACGCAGGAACAATTTCATTTCAACAAAACCTGCTGTTCATTTATTACTACAAAAGATAAATAAATATCATGGGGGAAAGACATTCCATAAAGTTGGGACTAGGAAGGGCATGGCTATTTTCCGTTCACCCTAAGAAAAACCGTGATGTAAACAAATGCACGTGTGTTACGATGATTCTCATTGGTCTGCAGTGTGAGCTCTGCTGCTGTAGGAATCCTAACGCTAAAGTAAATAGTTCTCTGTATAAAAACTAATTTATTTGCCATCGTTCATTAAATTAACCTTGCGTCGAAACTATTGCAACGGTTTTAAGTAGGAGACCGTTGTAAACTGACTCTGTGTTGCTGTGCGATAAGATTACGAGCCTCTGACAGTTCAGCACAACAACGTGCTGATCACCGTGGGTCAGAGGCGTGGGACGCGACTCGGGGGTCCGCGACGTCTATTGGCCTGCCAGGCTCTGCTATTCAGTTTAGAATGTCAGTTCAGTTTTAGAATATCTCAGAGTGTGGCTGGCCCTTCAGTAATTAAACACAAGTGTGGAAAAGTTCTTCGGAGTAGCGAAGAGCACATCGTTCTGAACGTTTTCAATTAGTTCTTGCATAGGAATCCGTCGTTACAGGTGAAGTAAATCGCAAAGTTCACTGGAATATCAGTATCCAGCATACTCAAACTTCGGAAAGAGCTCACTGACAAGGAACAACTACAAACGCCAGAGAAGAAAGAAAGGGGTAGAGACTGAAGTTTGATGCATATAATGACTTTGTAGTCAGTGCTGTTCGATCGAAAGTGAATTCATTGAACTAAAACTGCAAAAATGCAGAAACGAAACACCAACGCTTGCAAAATGTTGCAGCTTGTGAATCAAGAACTTCCGAATTTTAGGCCAATTTATACAAATTATTGGCATCTGGTTATTGATGACCACTTCCTGAAACAGACTGATCATAAGTAAAGTAATTGCATGAACTGTCAATGCATTTGCATGACAGCTCTTATTCAATTTGAATTGGCGGGGTATGCTATCGCGTCATCAAAAGAAGTGCGCTAGGAGGTGTCCAATCAGGAGCGTAGTGCGGCGCCAAGATTTCTTCAGTTCGTTTACCTCAGGTTTTTTCTTAGGGTGAATGGATAACAGACGGCACCAAGCCATGTTCATCACGGGCGTGAAATTTTAATTTCTTCACAAGGGGTGGTAACACAATGGTTGGTGATACGAACATGCGGAATGATATACGTCAAATATCTTTTACAGTGTAATACCAGACAACATGAATGAGTGCAGTTTATGTATACTTGGATACTTTCTTGGCACGAGAGAGCCTGTCTTCACGAACGGTATTTCGCGTCATTCTTGGCGTATCGCGACCGAATTGAGCAGTGCTGGCGATTATGCGACATCTAGCGGCACGTTGAGAATAAGCCGAAATGCCGAGGTATTCCATCGTGAAGATACGCCCTCATGTGTCAAAAAATAAAAACACAAGTATGAGGAGGTTACACTATGTTATAACCTCCGTGAGTTTCTGCGATAAACTTTGTGGAGGGAATTGGAATGGGTATGAGCCTGGTATGAGCATGGTTTCGTTCTACAGTTGACATCATATACTCTTTGGTTGTCACGGCAGTTCCGGGCAGTTCTATGAGATAATGATGTTGTAAGGGTGGCTGGGGAGTCTTGGCTTGTTTGCAAGTAAATCATGGCTGTATTTTTGGCCTTATTCCTACAAGTGTGTGCCTTGTGTTGGGGTTGGTAGAGGTAGAGTGTAATCTTTGAACTCGAATTAATACTTCAGGCTTTCAATGCACAGAGTAATTACGCATAAATAATATGCAAAATGCAATGTAGATTCTAGTTGTAAAGTATTGACAGAATAAATGATTATTTTTCTGTTACAGATACTATCTGCAATAAGACGAAGTCTAAATGGTGAAACCAAACAAAATATTTCGCAAACGAATTCCGCAAACAAAAATCAAATGAAACGTACTGGCGACGAAATTGACAGGTTGTCATATTTGTAACATTTATTTCATATAATTTGCTTCTACGCCATGTTTCTTGCTAGTTTGTATTCGCTGTGAAAATTTATCGTGTATTTGAACTGTCCGTAATGCCGCGAAAACATATATTGTGACTTTGTAATTATTTGATATTGTATTCAAATTATCTAGATCATGATTTTCTTGCAGGGACAAAAATTTTGAACATCCGGATGCGGATTCAGAGGATGGGTTTTATGAAGTGCTGCAGAACCTGTTTCCTTCATCGCCTTACAGCATTTATTGCAGTAATTCCCCAGAAAATCCTTCTTTTCAACCACAAATGGCTGATTCAGGTGAACCTTCTTCACCTCCTGAAACTGTAGAATTTTTCAGTGGAACAGAGGAAAGTGAAAACCCTGTTGATACATCATTGGAAAAGGAAACATCCTCTAAGGAAATACAGTGTTGTTCAGTGAAGTCTGTGGGTGTTCAGTGTGATTCTATAACATATGTTTCGAAGGGAGTGCAATGGGAACCCCTTTTGATGGAGTCTCAAAGTGTACAGTGCATGTCTCTGGATCAGGTGGCAAAGGAAGTGCAAACCTTCAACACGTACAAGTCCCAATGTGAGCCAAATGAGTCTGTGTCAATGGTTACAACAGGGGTTCAATATGAATATCCATATGCAGAGGAAGAATCATGTGAGAAACAATCATATACATCAAAACAACTTTCAGTGAATGTGCCTTTTGAAGAATCAGAGAGTGTAGATAGTGAATCAGTTACCCATTTGAGTGAAACTGAGAATCGGAGAGTTCTTGCAGATCTCTGCATTACATTACCGTCAGTGCAGAGTGAATTGGTTGTGGTAAATTCATCCGAATCCAGTGAATGTGTGGACTCTTATGCCTCTCATGGAAGTGATGTCGATGTTCCAGAAGATGAACATGAAGTGGAACTGTATAGTTCTCAACCTGTTCCAAGTACCAGTGGTGTAAACTGCAAAAGAAAAAGAAAATGTTCCAATAGAGTAAGAAAAATGAAACATTCGAGAAAAACAAGTATGCATTCTAGAAATGAAAGAACAAAAGAAAAATATTCCAACAAAAGGCTTCCTTTAGAGGCAAGAACTGATAGGAATCGATCCATGAGTGAAGGTGTGAACTATGATAGTGATGAGTTAGAAGGTGAAGGTGTTGAGGAAAAAGAAGCTAATAATGTTAAGAAAGCGATCAGTTCTGTATCAAAAAAACCAAGGTAAGTTATAATCAAATACCTTAGTTCAAACTAGTTTGATTCCTGAGTTTGTATTTCTCTTTGCCTTATTTCCTTCCCCTTAACTGTTTGATGAATGTAACAAATGTACAAATGTAATTTTATTCAAATATTGATAGGTATATGATTTTAAATATTATTAGCATTTCATTTTACAGTAAACATATTTACTGTTTATTGCATACTCCTAAAATGGTCAAATCTCTTTTAAAAATAAAATGGGTAAAATGAAATAAAATAAAATACATGATAAAAACTGTGGAAGTTGATTAAGAAATAAGAGGTTTGATAAATGCGAACTCGGATATCTGATGACGCAATACGCTGTGCATGGATTTCATAACAGACTCTGCAGAATCAGATAATATCACGAGCCAGATTTTCAGTGTAAATGCTAAAAGTGCTGCGACAGCTATTCCATTATATGTGAAAAACGAAACTTGTCACTGATTGAGTTTTGCACCGGGGAGTAATAGATGCCTGCTTCGCACATACATGCAGTATTTGACATTGCCCCCTGTGTGAGCATAACGTAGTATAACATTTTTACTTCCCCTCTATTGTCTCTCCAAAGAGTTCTGTAACAATGAGTTCTGTTAAAAAATTTTGTAGATTTAGATTTTAGATTTATTCAGTCAAAAAAAACAGTAAAAACTGTATGTGATGTAGGGGGGAAAAGATTATCTGCGCACGTTTTCTTGAGTTCCAGAATCCCTTCCCGTCATTTTAACCATAAATAGTTGAAAGATGAGTAAAAGTTTAACATCAATAAATAAAAATAAATTTTAAAAATTGCAAGATTAGCAATATTTGAAAAATAGTCGAACAACAATAACAATTTACTATATTAATTTATTTCATTCATTCAATCTGCTGTATGTTCATATTCATTACCTTGAATCTGACACAAACTCCGTCATATATCAGCATGGAGTAAGTGTTATAATTATAACCTATTGCATTTGTAATACTCATATGGTTGATCTCTTGACTGAAGAGTTTTGAATGAAACTTATTTTTTTATCTGTTAATCTGCAGTTTAAAGATTTTGTATTAACTCAAAAATATTTCATAATTGATCAGTCTATTGACTGCTATTGGAGTGGTCCTAAAATAATGTATCAGCATTTTTCGTAATACTACATTAACCAATTTCTGACAGAAATTGTTGTTGTTTTTTTAATTACTAAAACCTAAAGTGAAATTTTTGTATTTCTTTTCATTCCAACAATTTCACTTCTTGTATATCTCTCTCTGGTGGCTTATTATCTCTGCGTAAATTTGAGGAAGATATTGCTTTTATAATTTTATAAGCAATTTGTGTAGTCAAACTACCTTTTTGTTTAAAAAAAATTAATCGGTTTAAAAATGTTAAAATTTTAAGATGTTAACCTTTTTGACAATTTTTGTGTGCTAATTACAAACTCTAGGCACTCCCATAAGTATTGCTGTTGTTGAGCTCTTCTCTGTATTTATCATCAGTAATGGAAACTGAAAGGAAAATCGAAGCAATAGAACAGTGGCATACCAGGGACGGATCCATAGGCCAATTTTGGAAGGGGGTATTTAAAATATTTTGGTTCAGTGTGTCATATTACAGATTTTTGTATAATGTTATAAGCTATACTCTGTTCTTGCCATACAATTTTATTCATTTTGATGATCAAAATAAATTTTTGTGTGAAAGTTTCATGGCAAGTTAAAATTAATAGTTACTGAAATATTTTAGGGAATAAATATCCCTCATTGCTCCCTCCCCCTCCCTTGTGGATCCATGCCAGGGTATATTGACTTGTGTTAAGGTTGTGATGTAATTGGATGGACAAGTCTCATAGAAGAACTGTTATGTATGAAAGTTTTTAATGAAGTAGATTATTAACCATAATTTGTGTACTTCTGTTTCTCTTTTGTTGTCTTTCAAAATTAGTACATTTGGTAAAAATGGAGAGAAATTAGTTGTTGAAGAAACTCCGGAAGAGTTACTTGCGCAGATGGGAAATAATGAGAATTGTTTGGCCAAGGAAGACCTTAGCAATAAGGAGGATGGTGTTCCAAAGCGAGTTACAAAGGTCAAATTGCAACAAATTGCTTCCCAGAAAATTTTGAATTTATCTGGTTCACAAAGTGAAGCAACAAGGTAAGCTTTTATTCTTTGGGAATAGATTAAAGGGTTTCTAACCTTCAGGGGACATCATAAGGTGTTTTGACACCTTAAAGATGATCTAATAATTTAAGAACATGATGAAAATATTGTTGTCTGATATTTATGCAACATGTATGTGTATATTCCAGTTTCTTTTTTCATGTAAGACAAATCTTTCTGTCTCTGATGTTCCATGTGAAATTAGTTATTTGTGGCCTGCCATTGTGTTAGTTACATGTATTTAGAAAATGTTTATGCTGAGTATTGACATATTTATTCTTTCATTGTAGAAGATTTTAGGGGCAATGTAAATTTGCTTATGAATATAGCTCAGAAGTAGGCATTTATTTTGCCTGAAACAGGCAGACTGGAAAGCTTTTATTTTGACTGAAAAAGACATGCAAAATTAAATTTATTCTGGTTAAATAAAACTGAAGATAATCATGTACAATATGATTAACGAACACTCAAAAAGAATATCTAATCATAATAATTTAATTGTTAACAAAGTCAAAAAATAAAGAGAGAAGTCATTAAAAAAAATGTAATAAAGCAAACTATTTAAAATAGGCATTGGGAGCCAAACATGCATAAAAGAAAGTTAAAATGTTATAAAACAGTTTAAGAAGTACATTTAAGATATTCCTATGATAAAGTGTTAAATCATGAAAATAACAAGAAGTAATTTGCTACACTTCTGGGCTCTATTTATGTATAAAATCACAAGATTAGTAACCTTATTTTTATTCAGTTCTTCAATTTCCCTTTTGTCTTCTTTCAAAATGAATTCATTTGACAGAAGTAGTGAGAAATCAGGTGTTGAAGAATCATCAGAAGAGATCCTTAAGCCCATGGGAAATGACCAGAATTTGTCCAAGGAAGATACTAGCAGTAACAGTGATGTTGCCTCGGAGAGTATTATGAACGGCTATCAGCAAAACAGTGCTTCCCAGAAAATTATCAGCGCCACTTCTCAACAAAGTCATTCAACGAGGTAGGGTTTTATTTTTTTTGGATGATCATGCATTGGTGGCTTTTATCCAATCACTTTCTGAGGATTCAGTGGGTTGTTTTGACTTTCTTATTTAATGTTACGTCTATAGTAAATATTGTTCTCTAATGATATTTAAGCAAAGATTACTTGCATTCTCCAGTTTCATCTTTCATTAGACAGGATACTGTCTGTTTTTAATTACTTTAAAATTATTTATTACGGTGCCCAAGTCGAAATTCCCTGCATAATTTTTTGTGTCTTGCTTCCATTGTAATTCTTCAATTTAGCATTGTTTATAGCATGATATGGATAAATTAAAATATGCATTGTTGTGAGTGTTTTGCTTCTTTAATTAATTATTGAATCCATGAGGTTCATTTGTGACTTTTGTGACAAATGGCATGAAGGGCAAAAGTGGAAATAAAATGCCTACAATGTGTGAATCATTGCATTTTATTCCACCTTCACCCATTGTAACAATTGAACCGAATATTAAAAGATCTGTTTCAAATATATAGGATCTCAAGTGCAGTCAGATCGATTGGGACACAACCAGTTTTTCAATATTAGGATGTTTAAAATTTGTAATCTTTGTGAAATCCATGACATAAATTTTTTACAGCGTTATGACTCTTTCTCTATGCTACATTTCTTAAAAAGTAAAATATGAAGTGAGAAAAGTAGAGGATGGTAGGATGTAGTTTCTTAAGCTATATTTTTCTATGGTTATTAATCCCCTGTTGCATCAAGTTTCCAATCATCATCAATGCATAAATGGAGCCTTTAAGGTCCAGTACTTTTCCTTGTGAAATCAAGAGGTTAAAGATGAAAAATCTGTACAAATTGGAATCTATTTTTTTCCAGAATTTAGAAAATGTTTAAAAAATGTAAAAGAAGACTAATCACTCATTAACAGTTCATTAAATAAATTACAAATTTGACTCAACATATGTGAATGATCTTTGTATACTGCTTTCACATTTGTCACATTCACACATGATTTTGATTTTCTTTGCTGACTCCAAGGTCATAAGTGACACCTTTCTTTTGCGAGTGGTTGTTTCCGTTGCTTCTGTAATTTCTCTCGTGATTCCCAGCACTTTCAAAGCTGATAGTATATAACATGAACAAAAGGATTGTTTAATTTTTTTCCAATTTCACGAGAGAGTTCAAAGCAGAATTTGTCCAAAAAAATGTTCAATACTTTCCAGTATTGTTCCTCTCATAGTCTGGGTTCATTTGTGTAAATATTATGAAAGCATTGAGAGCAGCAACATCAATCATATTGAGGAACTGTCTCATTGGGCATCATCGGGTGTGTCTTCTACAGGTGTAGTCATCAACCATTTGGACCATCTACTCCAATTTTGGGATTGTTGTAGTAACGGATTATTTCTATTTTGGTTTTCACCATCATGGTTTGCCTCGATTTTAATGCATGATGCTCAGTACAAATACCAACTTGCATCTTTTTAGTTTCTCACAACTGTTTAAGCACTAGAGACAAATTTATGTAATGCTGTGGGGGGAACACTGAATTTTGTGCAGAAAAAACTCGTATTGTTGGACCTTGGTAACGAAAAATTGGATTTGTCCATTCCATTTGTTAAGTTCAGGGGGAAATTCCTCTAAAATGAAGTATAGTGAGAATCCATATTTTGTGGTTCCTTGACATTGAAAAATCGAATGACGGCAAAACTTCTGTCTGTAAACAATGCTAGTGGCTAAATCGTGTCGCGACCCCTTGAATTTGAAACAGATATTTCAATTTTGGAGGGTACTTTACATGAAGCCCTTGGAGCAGTTTTAAAATTTTCAAAAAATGTCTCTAATGATTGTGATTAAATTTTGTTGTTGGATAGTGTGAAGGGCGTTTAAAAAAATTGTGTCATTTTTGTTGAAAATCCAGATTTTTCAAAAATTGCAAACACTTTTCAGCATTTTCCTGCAACTACAATTGTGAAGATACAATTGTTTTTCTTAATGAAATGTGTTCATCTATAACAGATCTTCAATTAAGGTCTCATTGAATTTTTGGAAAATGAATACTTTTGTGTAATTTGGTTTCAAAAATAGTCACCCGCTTTGAATTTCCTGTGCTTCATGATCATAATTTGGGATGTGCTTGGAAGCAGTTGGATGCTGCATAAGTAAGAATTTGTATATTATTTTATATTTATTTTGTATATTATTTTATATATTTATATATTTGTATTCTCAATGTTCTGATGTATTTTCTTTCAAGCAAACCTTAATTCAAATTAGCCCAATTAAGGGTTCTCTCTCAAAACTACGTTTTAAATGTAATATGAATGAAAAATTGCCAGCATTCAGGACATATCTAATGGGATTGCTTCAGAGGTATTCCGCTCCACTAGAAAGCAGCTGTAGTTCTGTGAAGTATGTCTCATTGTTGGGAATTATTTAGCAGCATGAAACGCCGTTACAATTGTCGAATTCTTGTTGATATTTGCTTGAAGATATTTAGTTTTTCCACGTAATGTTCTATGATTTGTAATAAGTTTTACAAAAAATGGTGACTGAGATATATTAATTCGGAGAGAAATTATAGAATAAATAGTATTAACAAACCTTTTTTAAGGGATAGAAGGATGTGCTGTTTTAGCATCACTAGTTGACTTATAACACTAAAGTTCTTCTTTTGTTATGCCCAAAAACATAGCTCTGTATTTCTTTTGTTTTTATGATATCTTTCATTTCTTGAAGAATTTCTGTTTCATGTACTCTAAAAGTGCCTACCAAAGATATATTCTTCTCCTTTAGGTATTTGGCAAACGGAATTGATGTGAAATAGTTATCACATTTGATGTTGTAGCTTCCATTCCTTCCTAAATAATGAACCTGTGGCTTCACCACGATACTAGACAAACACTATCTTGAGATCCTTCTGCAAAAATTATATCATTCAATGCTTAACCACTGTTTGATTTACAAACCCAAAATAGTTTGATTCCATATTTTGCCAGTTTGCTGGGCATTACATAACAAAGGGGCATCTACCACAAAAGCTTACAAGTTGTCCGTCTATAGTGACATTCTCACCAGATTTGTCGTCATTTCAACAGTTTTCAGTGAAGACTGACCATATGTAGCTGAAGTGTGCACACTTGTCTGTTTGAAGTCTCTGTCCTCATGTATAAACTCACATCAAAAGGAAGAAATGCATCCAAAAATCCATCAAATTCTTCAACAGTCAAATTATACCACTTCTATTTCTGGTAGAAGCCACGCTAGTAAGCAAGTTCAGCAATAGGGCAGCACACTATCTCTTCCTTTATTTTCTTTGAAACAAAGGTGTCTTTCAGAGTGTAAACTGATGTGGTTTTTACAGGTCCTGGAGAAATTCTTAAAATAATTTTAATTCTGAGAATGACTACTTTGGGGTGGATTTTTATCTTTTTTCACTGTTTCTTGAAGTTGGAAACATGTTCCAGGCAGAATCATTTGTTTCATCGCCCCTGAATTCATCATCGTCCTTGCCTCAGATTCATTCAAAACTCTTTCAATTTCTTCTTCACATAACATTTTTTTTAGGAATTCTAAATTCTGCAAAGTTCTAATATATAGCTGAACAGCAATGCATGTGAGTAACTGAGTTTTCAAAACAACAACTGCTGCTGAAAAAGAAATATAATCTAAGTCAGACCAACAATCCAGTTTCAAGAAGACCCTGATGGCTTGTCAGCCAGTAGCACCACATTACAGAATGTGTTTGAGTCGCAGATAGATAAATAAAGGCACCAAACAATAACTTCAAAAGAGACACTGAGATATTGGAAGGATATACTATTCCCCTTCGCCCTCGGTGCTTTTGAGAAAAATATCACACTGTCTTCACTTTACAAAGATGCTTCCTCCGTGGCATGCCAGTGGGGTTGGAAAGGCCCTGTTTCTGTGGAGTATGATAATTTTATAAAAAACATTAATATTATTGTGAAAAAATGTTGTGACGCCGTAAAACAAATGTAGAACATTTTACAAAAAAAGGATAGGAGAATACTATCTGAAGACATAAGAATTTCCTCAAGACAATAGTTTTTGAGAATTACGAAAACGAAAAAGGGACTGAGCCCAAAAGACCCCATTTCTGCATCAGAGGGTTAATTAGAGGTTTTAAATGAGTAAAATTAACAGAATGAAAATAAGCTAAAATATAAGGCATTGGTAAGTTCGTTCTCACCTGTGCCAACTGGATGCCAGAATTTTTCTGCAAAGTGCCAATGATAACAGCATTTTTAGTATTGAATCAAGTCATTGTTTATTTTTTACATTTTCTATAATTACATTTAAATACTCTAAAAAATGTATCAGAGGAAAATAAAGTAATGTTGAGGAAAAGTGAGGGAAATTCGTCCCAGGAAATCAGTGCCCATTCTTTTTTTCCAGTCATGATTGTAAAATCATAAAATGTACAATGACTGCAACATAGAACATGCAGACCAAAATATTGAACATTTCATGATTTACAATATTATAAACTTTGAACATACTATGATATTACAATATAATAAATGCTAAACATTCTATGATCATAACAAATTATGTACTTCTTAAGATTTTATGATCATCATCATTATTACAAACTGCAGGTTGCTAGGCCTGTCACTTGTCCCATTAGACCAGGAAACTTACACCTCCAGGTGTTCTGATCTAGACATTTCTTTTGTGGGCTACCTACATCCCTTTGCCCTGTTGATTTGTACTTCGGTACTGCTTTTCGTAATCTTTCCTGTTTCATTCTGTTCATGTGAGAGAACAATTATCTCTGTCCATTCTTTATTTCTTGTACTTTCTTTTCTTTTTTTAGTCTCCTTCTGATGTCTTTCTTTGCTTATCCTTTAGTGTCACTCCTGCAAGGCGATGTAAAAATCTCATTTGCATTGCCTCTAGTCTTTGTTGCTTACTTCATTTCATTATCCAGACTACCGAACCATACATGAGAATTGGTTTAGATATCATACTGTGAATTCTTAATTTTGTCTCTTTATTCGTATCTCTTCCGCAGTGTCTTTTGATTAATCCGTTCATCCTGTTGTAATTTTGCAGTTTGTTTTCCATATCTTCCGATCTCTGTCCATTGAAGTAGCCCAAATAATGAAATTTAGATACAAGTTCTATTATTTTCCCATTTCTTACAATTTTTACTCTTCTCATTTCTTTTCCTTGATACCCCATTACTTTTGTCTTGTTTGTGGAAATTTCAAGGTTATGTTTTTGTGCTAATTTATACAGTTCATGTGCTGCAATTTTCAAGTCATCTTCTGACTTCATTATTATGACTGCATACAGGATTGTTTGGCTCTTCGGTCTTTTACTGATATTTATTCTTCTTATTATAGTTTTTTTTCCATTTCTGGATTAGATGGTTGGATTGTATGTTGAACAGGCATGGTCACAGGCCACAACCCTGTCTTTGTTGTGAAAGATTTTGACACATTCCCATTGTTAATTTTTATCTTCATCCGTGAGTCAGAGTAGAGTTTTGGATTCCTTTTCTAATTTCTATAGGTATGTTCTCTTCTAGTATTTGCCACATTAATTCATTGTCAACTCTAACGAGAAATCATATGACATTTTTTAATACATAAAATACATGTAATGTGAATAATAAAGAAATGCAAATAGTATACCACGAATTTTTTCAGAGAAGAATAACTTTTGGAAGAATACGAGATGCATTCAGTAATTGAAGAGGCACATTGAATAATGGATGTGTCGAGAAAATGAACAATTGAATGTCATAAAACTTTTTGGCCACCTTGGGACACATTTATTTAGCTGTTTGATCACAATTAATGTAAACATAAGTTCTTATATTTATTGCAAAATCTCAGCTCTGCTTGAAGTATGGACGTTGATTGAGCAATTGTCAATTATAAGATTTTTACAAAACAAAAGCTTGAAACCAATCAAAATGTATTGAAGGATGTTGAAACACTTTCATGAAAAGGTTTAAATGACTGGAATATGTTTAAATGTGAGGAAGTGTAATTTAAGTGAAGAACAATTAACATTGATCCCATCATTGGAAGACCATGAATTGAAGTTTCAACTATCACTCTTCAAAATTACAACAGTGATGACATTCACAAAGATAGGCGAATCAAAATTTCCCAAATTGCTAGTTTGTGAAATATTAGTGTTGAAAGTCAGTCCTAATGATTCTCTTGCATTGTAATGTGTATCACCAAGCAGTTCAGAGAATGGGGAAAAGTTTTGAGAAATTGGGTTGGAAGGTGTTGTTACATCCTCATTACAGCCCAAACCTTCCCAACCAATTTTCATAGGTCAGTCCTCTTAAAATCTTTTTTGCAGCAAGGTGTTCAATGACATCAAAGTGGTAAAAAAAAGGTACACAAATGGTTGAAACAGCAATGTAAAAACTTGTGCCCTTAAGGAAAAAGAAAGCTCGTGGAACGGTGAGACAAATGAGTGTCTAAAAGTTGCTGGAGACACTTTGTAACCTGTATAAGTTCCATTGTCATTGAGTAAATCATTTCTTCTCTTCAACAATGTGTCTTGTTAATTATTGAAACTCTCGTAGTGTTAAAAGCAATTTGTTTTTTGTTTACTGTTCCAGTCTCGTTCCAGCAACTTCAGATTCTCAAAGAACTGGTGGATTGAACTGGTTCAGCAGTTTAGCATGTGAAAGGACCTCATCACCAGAAATTTTTGGTGAAGATATGTTTGAAGAACTGAAAGAAGATAGATCAGATTGCAATAAAAATCTTGCGCACAGTGTTCAGTCCAAAAACTCAGATATTGTAGATAAAGGGCTCTCATTTCATAATATTCAGCATTCAACCCCTACAAAACAAACTAGCACTGCCAGGAAGTCTCTTGTCCAAAATTTGAAGAATGACTCTCATAAAACATCAGCAAAAAAGAGGTAAGAAGGAAATTAACAGTAGTTTGAAAATGTTATATTCATTCCAATAATTTGCTTCATTCCAGAGCACATTTACAATGGTTAAAATTCAGATGACTTGCATCTTCCTCTCTATATGCTGATTTTTGTGTTATGGTTTGAAATGGACTTATTGAATGGGTCTGTGCAGTAGTGGTCTAAGCCACATTTTAAGGAAACTGAGAAAAATATAGAGAAGTTGTGTAGTCTGATAAGAAAGAGTTGTGAACAGAAAGAATAGTGACTTCATTCTTTACTTTATGGAGGAAAACTAATCAAACCAACAGTGTACAAAGATAGTAACAAATGGTGTCAGTAACTCATTTTTCTTTGGGTAGAGGGGGGGGGACCATCATTGTGTTCGTCCCTTTAATTCAAAGAGTGTATGATTACATATCCCGTACTCTAAACATAAGATGAATTTAACTCTGGTGTTTTGCTTGATTTTTCCAATTATTAATTTCCTTTTTTTGTCTAGGGAATTCAAACCACTTGAAATATCCAAAATTATTCCTGTTTGTATCACAGAACTGTCGCTTTAAACCCCATTGGCTTCTTGCTCAAGAAGTTAGTCAGGGCTCACTCCTGGACCCCCTTTTGTTTATTTTTATTTATTGGCGACATGAAATAAATGTTAGTGATGTGGAGAGTCCACTTTTTGCAGATGATATGAAGAGCTTTTTGAAAATTAAATCTCATTCAGATAGAGTATCTACTTTCGCAGAATGCTTTGATCACTTAGACAAAATGGAATTTGGATACTAATCTCCATCTGAAGCCATATGAATAGAGCCCAGGAAAAAAAATTAAGTATGAAATGGCAAAATATTTAATGAAAATGATAAAAATATATAACAAATATTATGTAGAAAGGGGTGTATAATATTTATATCAAAATACAATCTTATATACACTACCTTAAAAAAAAACTACATAATTTAAAATTACTTTAATAAAATATCTTTAAAAACAAATAATGATTGTTGTACTAAATAAGCGTTTTATAAATGTGCAAACTCAGTGACAGGCAAACAATCACTAGCATTGTCTTCATAGTGGTACATGTCTACAGCAACAATATCTCTCATAAATTGAAAATATCAAGAAACACGAAGTCACTGATACTTTCCACACCTGAAGATAATATTCTCAGAGCGCACATGCTTTTATTAAAACATAAATGCAGGCAGAATCAAATTGGACATTTTTGGTATTGAATTGAATTTTTTTTCAAGTCTCTTATTTTATCATTGTGATGAATATTTCCCCCATGTGGATACTAAAATGTTTGACTGTGATGATGATTTGATGGCCTTGAATCAGATGTGGGAAGGTAAGATACTGATTGCAGATGATTTAATACTGGATTTTATTTCTATTAGTGATCTTAAACCTATTAGTGGCAGAAGAATATTGCAAACACTATTAAATTTGATTAACTTTTATAATGCTGACCAGTGTGACCCAGTCCTGAATTGTGATGAAAAACTTCTTGAACTTGTCGGTCGTAACTTTAATTGATCTGTCTCATTTCTCATCTTGGCATTGATATTGAGATTGTGACTGATGGTAAAAGTGCACTCTGTAATATATTTAGGCTGCCCTCAAATCCTACACTAACAATCGTGTTAACCAAAAGTGTCAATTAGCAAATAACAGAAACATGATTTATACGAGATACAAAACTGTTTTTACTTTCTTGCTCCACAGTAGAGAAAGTTATGTAATGCTGCGCGGAAAACCAGCGAATTTTTGGCAAAAAAAAACTTATTATAGGGCCCTGGTAACGAAAAAGTAGATAAGTCCACTTGCTAAATTTAGGGAGGGGCGGGGAATCCTCTAACAGGTGGTGTAGCCATCATAATCCATGTTTTGTGGGTCCTTGAAATCGAATGACGGCGGCAAAACGCCCGTCCGTCAAGTAAAGAATCTGAAGCAAAACTTAGAGCCATCTTCGAGAAAATTCCCAAACCGTTGTTGGGACTTTATGTAAAGTACCCCTCATATCCAACCATTAAGAAAATTCATTTCTGTCGTTAGAGACCATGACGTCAGCCAGATCAAATAGAGAATATTAAATGTGGTGAAAATCCTATATAAGGTTTAACAGGTCCACAGATGGATCGACGGATGTTTTGTCATAAACCAATTTTTCAGTATCAAGGACCCACAAAATATGGATTCTGGCGTCATAATATCAGGCGCTGATCCACGGGAGGGGGGTAATGGACACCCCCCCCCCAAAAAAATCAGTAACTATCAATTTTAACTTCTCATGAAACTTGCAAGCAACTAATGGTGCTAAAACAGCACGTACTTTCTCGTCCGTACTTTCACGCAAAATTACCCAAAAAGTACTCACTTTCAAAATTTGCAAATTTTTGGAAAGGTAGACGCCGAAATTGTTTCAAATTTCAAAAAATCAATTTAATCAACAGGAGACCAACGCCCTTCAAACTATCCACCAACAACATTTCATCAAAAACTATGGAGCCCCTTTTGGGAAAAAATTCTTTTGACAAAATTAAAAATTGCGTTTCACGCGAAATTACGGGAAAAATTCGAAAAAATGTAAATGACTTTATTTCAAAATCTTTATTTAAGGAACAGATTCCATTAAGAGAAAAAAATCATTCTTTAATATTTTAGTTGTAGGAAGACTCCGAAAAAAATTTGAACTTTTAACATTTTTCCACCAAACCACTTTGTTGGTGTTATTTCCATCAAACGCCAACTTTTTCCTGAAACAAGAAAATACACGGATTAAATACTAACATAACTAGTGGTGCTAAAACAACACAGACTTTCTGCCCCGTATTTTCACGCAACATTAAGCGAAAAGTACTCAAATTAAAAAAAAAAGAATTATTATTGATCTGAACTCAAAACCTAACTTTAAACATGAAAACTCCGGACATTTTTTGGATTATATTTTGTTGTTGAATAGTGCAAAGTACATTTAAGAGAATGGTGCGGGTCTCTTTTTCGATAAAATTCCCGATTTAAAAAAAAAAAAAAAACTAAAACAAAATTGAATATAGAGATTTTTGCCTCAGACAGTCTGTTGTACGAAATAACTCTTTAAAAAATATTATGTTCAATTTTTTGAAAAATCAAGTATTTCTTTTTTTGGGGGGGGGGTAATTTGCGCTTGAAATTTACGATTCCCCCCCCCCCCAGAAACCGCTTCAAATTTTTTCTTTAAATTTTCTCCACATATGTAATAAAGGACGCTAAAAATATGGTACTCATCCAATTTTCGTACATTCCAACTTTTTTTCTTTCAAAAATTGCAAGAAAATTCAAAAATACAAAATTGATGATAGATTTTTGCCTCGTACACAGTGTTGTACACATTTAGCTCTTTTAAAAAGGTCATGCACAATTCTGTTTCAAATTAGTGAAGAATATATGGGCGTCCCGTCGTACATAACGAGAATATTGTAATATTGCGATAATGTAAGGGCTGTTTCAGCACCACTAGCTTTAAATGTCTCTCACGCCGTTATTTCACACATTTTCAGCGATTTGTGCACACTATTGCATTTGTGAGTTACAATACCTCAAATGACTTAAAATGAATTTTTTTCGAAAGCTCAAACATTTTCTTTAAAAATATATTCATATTTTGCATTTACAGTAACGCTTAAATGCCACTTTCTTGGCGGCTCCAAATTTGTCAGTAAAAATTGCCTTCTATGACGATGTTTTACTCTTCTTTAATATTCTTAAAGTAATATTTCGGTTCTACTATTAAGAAAGTGAAAAATTGAAAAAATACGTAAGGCAGGGATCGATGGCAGCTAGCAAGGGACTGGAGCAAGATCGTAAAGCCAGTCCACACCAAGGAAATTAGAAAACTTTACTACGAGAAAGTCTACTACACCATTCTGTGGCCCTACCCATTTGTATTTGAAATCAATCGAAATCAATCGACTAATTTCGACAGATGGTTGTAGGTTTTTTGACAGCGTTTAAGAAGCACAGTAAGTGATTAGATGCTTTGGATTGCCAAAATAATGCCGGCATACGGAAACATAACTTCGTTGAAATCCATACTTCATATTTAAAACTACTAATACAATTAAAAATTACTGTTTAAAACAGTAACGCAAGATTGTACTCAGTATTGACTTGCATGGTTTTTAACAAGAGTTGCTAAAATGTGCCAAAGAAATAACATTATTCCAAATGTTAATAATTTATGAGAGAAAACATAGGAGAAAATAGTAAAAATGCTCAAATGTTGTCATGCAAATACTATGCCAGTTTCACTTTCTCGCGCTTAAGAAGGAACTTCGTAAGAACAGAACGTTATGTAATGCTCGCGAAAAAAACGCTAATTTTCGGTAGAAAAACTTATTAGAGGGCATGGTAACGAAAAAGTGGATAAATCCAGTTGCTAAATTTAGAAAAAAAATTCTTCTAACACGTGGTGTAGCCAGAATCCATGCTTTGTGGGTCCTCGATACCGAAAAATCGAATGACGACTAAACATCTGTCTGACCGTTTGTGAACAACGCTAGAGGCTAAACCGTTCACTCGATTTTTTTCAAAATTGATTTATCCGTGTCGTTCTGGCCAATTTTGCGGCCTTTTGAATTTGAAACCGATATTTCATTTTCGGAGGGTACTTAATATGAAGGATGATGCAGGTTGGCTGGGTGACGATTCCGTTAATTTGAACTTTTAATTTTTCGAAAATTGCAAAAGTTTGAAACAATTTTGAAGTCTTCCTACAAGTAAAATAATAAAGATAGAGACTTCCGCCTGTATTAAATCTCTTCCTTTAAGATAGATTTTGAATTAAGGTCAGGAATACTTTTTCGAAAATTTGAGTATTTTGCGTGAAAATACGGGGCAGAAAGTATGTGCTTTCTTAGCACCACTAGTTTTGTTAGTATTTTATCTGTGTATTTTTTTTTGTTTCAGGAAAAAGTTAGCATTTGAAGCAAATAACACTGGCACAAGTGCATCATCCAAGCACAGTGCTCCATTAGTTCCCTATTCTAATTCAGATTCAGATTCTGATCCTGGATCCACCTGTGCTGACAATTTTAGTGAAACAAACAAAGGAGTGTTTAAGAAAAATCTTAAAAAGAAACAACAGCATTCTAAATCAACCCTGATCAACAATAAATCGCAGAAAACTGGTATAATTCCATCTGATCCATGGAAACAAAAGACTCGAAAGGGAATTAATTGTGATAGAGTCAGTAAATCCCATCTTGAAAGCTCCCAATCAAATTCCAAAAGTGTTTTAGAGAAAAATGTGGTTATGTCTACGTCAAAGAGTGACAGTGAGAGTGAGAATTCAATAGAATCTGACATGGTGTCAAGAATCAAGATTAGAAGAGTTCAGAGAAAAAAAAATTATTCAGAGAAAAATACAGTTATGTCTATATCAAATAGTGAGAGCAGTGAGAGTGAGAATTCAGGTGAATCTGACATTGTTCCAAGAAAAAATATAAAGAGAGTTCAGAGAAAAAGTAGTTATTCTGAGAAAAAGGCCATTATATTTTCTGCAAATAGTGATGGTGAGAATTCAAGGGAATCAGACATTACGTCAAGAAGCAAGAAAAGAGTTCAGGAGAATAAAGAATATACATCTACTCAACAAAATCCTGGCTCAAGAACAAAGAGTGGAAATGTTAGTATTCATAGCACTCAAGTGGGCAATAAGCATTTTACTCAAAGAGATCCCATAAATTCTAGTCCTGTGCATATCAGTATATGGTCTTCAGATGAGGATGAAGGTAGTAAAGTATCAAGAGTGACATGCGGTTCTACAGCAAGTAAGGGTTTAAGTCGACGGGGAACGTGGTATATGAAAGAAGAGCGTGAAGCAATTTTGTGGTACATTATTGACCATAAATATTTCAGACTTGTTAGAGGAAGAGCCTTATGGCAGAGAATGGAGGAAGAACAAGTGTGTATTAATCGTACATGGCAGAGCATGAAAGAACACTTTCTTAAGAAAATTCTTCCTCAGATTGAAAGTTTCCATTTAAATCCTGAAATTACAAAAAAATTTCTCCATGTTAGGAAATAAGTAAAACTAACTCACTGCAATGTCCAGTATAATATTGTGCTATAAAATTGAAATTTTTTATAAAATTGTACAAAGTCTATATTATAAGAAGAAAATTAAATATTTTTTTAACCTGCTCCAGTACGTACTGTAATTTTTTATACAGTTAAAGTAAAATTAGTATTATTAGTCATGTAAAGCAATAAATTTGCTAATATTTTACTGATACCTTACAGATTGTTATTGCCTTCTATACGGAGCTTGATATACTCTGCATAACTTACCTGGATCGAAAGGATCATGGTTACGAGGGAAATATGAAAATATTTGAACAATGCTACATGTTCCTTTATGGAGGGAATTATGAAAGGGATGTTCGGAGAGAAAAATGAAAAGACAAATAAACGTGTCAAGTTAGCATCTAGTTAATTAGTAAATAAGTACACCCAAAGCAATAAAAATATTTATGTGCCACGGACATTAACTGGTTCTAATGATCTTATGTGACAAAAAGACCTTTGGCCAAAGGCCCTTGGGCATTTTGTCACCACTTGATCATTAGTTCCCTTATAACCCTTGGTGAATAAATAACTGTTAATTCTTGAGAAAGTTATTTTAGCCACAAGTGATCTGGAAGAACCTGGAGAAATATACTTCCAACAACATGCAATCAGATTTACTGAATAAATATATCTTTACATGAACCTTATGGTATTATATATATATATATATAAGGTTCATATTTTAATCGTGCCTAACTCAGTTATCTTGAAATCTGAATTGAGTTCAGTCCTTGCATTATGTAAATATTTTTTTTTCATTGTATAATTTTTGGGTTGTTTTTATGGGAATGTTTGGGCGATTCTATTGTTTATTTTTAAATGTAGTGTAGAGAAGATGGTGAAAAACATCCATCTCTTGTGAGACTTTGATGTAAATTTTGAGTGTTTATGATCTGAAAAGTGGTTGGTATCTTTTTCTCAAAATCACATCTCTTGTGTAATCAGCCCAAAAATAGTTCATAAAAAATACATAGTTTTTTAATTCACGAATGTTTAACTTCTTTAGAATATATTGATATGATAATTTGTTTTTATTGTATACAGTTGTTTTAGCAATATGAAGAACACGTTGCCAATCATGTTTTAAGCACATAAAATATTTCTTCTGACTGTATATTTTCTGACATATTTGAATTAAAATATTCAATTTTTATTTATATATATATTTTTTTTATTCTTCTAATAATTTTTTTTCACACATTTATCATTGACAAAATTGTGTGGTCAATACGACTCAATACGACATTAACCATTCGAGGCTTGCATCTATTTCTGAATTTGTTTTTAACGATAGTATCTGGCTAAAACTCGTTCAACTTCTGCATTCAAGTATGGTAGCCCCAAGAGCTTTTCTTTATAATTTTTTTTTTTTTAGTTCAGTTCTCATTATTTCCTTCAATAACCCTCTAAAACTGAGTAAAATATTCTACATTTTCCTTGATCTGCAATAGAATTTCCTTCACTCAAACATTTCCCAATCCTCTATATCTACCATGTTTCACTGAAACTGCAGCGCTTATGAGGAATATTGTCAGATAAAGATCGTTCAAAATTTAGTTTTTATACATAAACTGTTTTAAAAATAATATTTTTTTTGAAATTGCTAATATAAAATATCTCATGTCTTTTTTTAACACGCTGCATGTTACTCATGCCTGTTTTTCGTGTGCAAATGGGTATTTTTTTCATTCTAACTAATAGTTTGTGAAACATGAAGTCTGTGCAAAACATCACAAAGTATGAAATGTAAGTGTGAAATGTTTTTTGCACACAACACGTTAAAAATAGAAAATGCATCATGTAAGGTGATTCTCGACCTTGTTATGTAACTTACTGTTTTAGACTAACTTACTGTTTTAGACACACAACACTAGTCGCGTCTCCTAACCTCCCTTATGAATCGTGAGAAACTAGCTTTTGCGTCAAGCATCCAGTGGCATGTTCATATTATAAGTCGTTTTGTTGTTTGGTGCTCTTGAAAGTAAAGATGAGGAAATGCAAAATGCAAATGGAAGGAAAAGATCAATAAGTGGATCAAAGAAGTTGGTGAGGATATTTTTTCAACTGATGGGGAAGTGCTATAGTGCACAAGTTGCCAATCAAGCAATGGTGCAACTACCGCTGACCTGGCAGGTGAAATTACTTGGGGCCCCAAAAAGCAAATTTTTTTTGATGTCCTGTGGACACACTTTAAAGGCTCCTGAAAGCTATTTATTTATTACCTTAAATCAACTAATGTAAAATTTGAATTCAGTTTTTAATTATGAGGATGTGAAGATGTTTTCCAAATATGTAATTTAATGCCCAGCCTCCCAATTGTTTATTGCTTCATTGAAAGATTTGGGGGACCCTATGTTATGTTTTGCTATACTTGATTTGAAACAAAGTAAAAGTTCGCAGGGCTCAATTCTGAATTTGGTGATTGATCATGATTAATAATGTTTCTTTCAATTAGTTTTCAGCATGCTTTTTTTAATTGGACAAACTAAACCTAACAAACGGTGTACAGTGTGTGTTTTCCTTTCTTTTCCTTGTCTAATCTTCAGCCCTTATATACACACTAACATACTCTTCACTACTACACATGCCAAGAGACTGGAAGGGAGCTTAGAACTTGTCCCAACTGGGACAGCACCCTGCTGGGGGGAAAAACCTGGTAATGGAAAACCCGGTTGGTCAGTGCCAGATTTTGCCATACAGATAGGAAAGACCACTGCCACATCTTGAGCAAGAACGTGCACTACACTCATGGGACTACTGACCTTAGTAATTGTCGCACCCAGAATCACTAACAATTATTCAATCAAGGCGAGATGGGAAAGCAAATAGGAAGAAAACAAATGAAGTGTTGGGATGAATCTAGGTGTTCGTTCTTTACACAACGGGTAAATTCTTGGAAGGAAATAGTGTTTTTCTTCAAGAAAATATATTAAGCACAAACATGTTGAAATATAAATTTCGAAAGTTCATATTCTACGAACAAAATTATATTGTCTGATAAAAGACACAACAGATAACCTAAATAAATATTCTTGTGACTTTCTGTGATTCTAATGCAAAATAAAATGTGTAGAAGTTGACACTAATGTATTTAATTTGCATGTTCCTTGTCTAAGTGGCAAAAAGAGGTATTGTCTTTGCAAAATACATTTTTGTGACCAAACGGTGGATATCTTCACAATTTCTGTGCATATTTCAACATGTTTGTAGCACATTTCCATGCATATGTTAGCGCTCTACTTCTAGGTAATTTCTAATATCTCCACCCCAAATATGAAGATATTTACCCAATTCCCCCCCTCTACAGGACCTTTTTCTTAGTCTCTGTAATAATAATTATGACATTTTGATCCCCTGAGCCCTCCTGTTTAGTACCCATGTCTTGTATATTACTATGTTATACACATACCAGTATTCAGTCTGTTCTAAAGGCCCTCCTTCCCCCCTTGGTGATGGTTTTTTCTTACTCATTTTTTTTTTTTTTTTTTTTTTTAGCTCAGGGTTTTCCTATTTTTTAGGTGCTGGAAAATCGCCTTTCATCACCCTCTTGGTTACATGGTTGTGCTCTCATCGTACAGGGCGTTTCAACAGCATTGGGCCCTTTGGGGACTAGGTTAATTTAAGGGCCCCCTATTCTTAATTTCGCTGTCCCCCCACCAAATATCAGTATATAAAGCAATAAAAAATATTTTGAAAGTATTTCTTTTTGTGTCAATTCAACATTATTTATATTTGTATTATTTTTTCACATTTCATATTACAAATATTATCCAATGATGCATAATACATCACTCTGCATTGCCAATTTTTTTGTGTGGAGTTTAATCATGATTGTATTGTATTAAAAAAAAAATAACATTAAATTTTTTTTAAAGGACTACAGCAACTCACATACAACACTCCCTATTACAGGGGAACTTTTTTTTTATCGTTTATACCAATGAGCATTACTGTACTCCACCAGGGCCCGAGGTACCCATTTAAAACCCACGCCTTGAATATCAATATTAATTATGAATAATAAATCATGTCTCAAAGAAAGCTAAAATGTCTGGTACGTTCCTGCTTAAAGTAAAAAGCGAGCGGGGGGGGGGGTTGAAAATTTATAGCTACCTTTCGAAGAACATTGGGGAGGGGGGCAAAATTCATGGAACCACCAGTTGATATGTGCACTTTTTAGGTGTAAAAATGAAAATAGCAAACCACCAATTTCGAGTGACTTCGTAAGTCGTATCAAAGCGCACGAAGAATCATTTTTAACGTTTTTAAGACTTCATATATTTTTTTAAAAATCGAATGGGTTTGAAAATATTTAGTACGAGACTTTTGGAAATATAATTATGCTCATTTTCGAAAATTGATGTTTGTGCCACTAAGCGGCCGAGCACAATTCATCCTCTCGTTTGAACATGCGTATTTTTTTTCCACCAATCTGTGGAAAAAGGATTCTTAGTGAGTATTTTATTAGTAGTTCGGTTGTCTTATGAGTCAAAAAAGCATGAAAGAAATTATTGGTCGATACTAACACACTGTGATACAATTACATTGCAAGTGCCGCGAAGAGGAACAGCACAGAACGAGCAAGAACTAACAAACTCGAGTGGTCTCTTGTCGAACGCTCTTTCCAGCGTTGCCATCCTGGGGTCAAAAACATGAAAGTTATTGCAAATCGTGGATGGTATTGTTTGGGCCATTGTTTTAATAAAATTTAATTTTGAGCTGAGTCTAATGTAGAAATTCATTTTGTATCAGAAAATTGGCATCCTATGTGTTAATATGTCGGAATAGGAGATGAAAAGTAAAAGGACAGTTGGCATCTGTTGAATTTTGTAGTTCATGTTTTACCGAGGTTTGCGTTGAGTTGCGTAGTGTGTGGCGTCGGTTTTCCTATAATAGGTATTAATAGTTATTTTTCATTCTTATTCAAGGCTTGAAGAATGTCGAAAAGGAGCTCTGATGGGGCCGTCACAAAAGGTGGTACATTTTATCATATATTTTATCTGTTCCCTACTTAATAATGCTCACTGAATTAAAATTCTCATTGCGTACCTACGTATATGCAATTTCAAGTAATTTAAATTGGTAGTATTTCAATTCTCGTTTTCCCTATATATTTATAGCGAAATTTGAATAACAAAAACGCCTATTGTAAAGAATCAATATACCGTAATGTATTTACACGATATATATTGTTTATGGCCGTGTCTTGTTGATAGTGAGCGAGGCTTGTTCGATCATGTTTTACTTATTGGTCTATATAAGGCTAATTGTTCCATAATTTCAACTTTGCCAGTGTTTCACCTTGCCCAGGGTCTCCTCAGTCAGTTGACAAAGCTTCTACCAACAAAGAAGGAGATGAAGCGCCAAAGAGACAAAAGATAATGATTAATTACACAGATAAACAGTTTAAACCTGGAGAGAAAAGTGAAGCATTATTGAAAAAAGGAATTCAGATGAAACTTGGTAGTGGCCAGGTAAGATTTCAATTGGATTTTTTTTTGCTTATTCATTCATAGGTTGTGATCTATGGGTTGTAATGTGTATCATAATTTGCAGAAATCTTCACAAGGAACAGGAGTTGTTCAACCACAGTCAAAGTCTGTAGCAGCTGTGTTCAATGTGGATGAAGAAGAAGAACCCAAAGAAATGCCTCCAGAGGCACGCATGAGGATGCGAAATATTGGCAGGTGAGATTAGAATTTGAGAAAATTAACCTATTCCATCCAAATTACCGAAGATCACTTAATGGGTCAGAGTTAATGACATATTGTACATTCAGACATGCTCATAACATATTTCTAATTGCCAGAGATCATTAGACTTGATTAGGTCATCGCCATTTGTGTTCATTTGCAGTTTACCAATTAGTACCAATGTTCAATAATGATCTGTGCTTGTGTTCATGCTCTCGTACTCTTGTTTTAGGGTGGATATTACGAATCCAATTTGTAGAGTGAAGCAGATTTGATTCTCGATGCTCAGTCACTTTGATTTGTCTTGAAGTATTCCAGTATGCTCCTTCCTTCACTTGAATTTGTGAAAAAATTAGTAACATGGTTACCTATGCCATATCAAAGCTATTCCAACCGCAGTAGAAATGTTTCTCAGAGAATATTCTTGAAAGTCATTAATTTCTCAATGTGAAAAGTAACAAATATAAACATAACATAATGTTGGTGTAATGTCACAAAATGTAATCATCCAACTTTTTTCCAGCTCTTTTCCTTCATAGATTGCTTCCTTCCTTCACATCCATTGTTACTTCACAATTATTGTGGGTAATTGTGCAAATTTGTGAACACACAAGTACAGGGTTCTCTTAATACTTTAATATCATTTGTAGGATTGAAATTTCATTTTATTCATTTCTGTATTATAGTTATTCATTATTACCTCAACTTCCAGTTCAAGCAAACCAATACTAGGCTTTGAGGACTGTGGACCTTCTTCGTAAATTGACAAACTTACATTATGTTTAGGCCTATATACATTTTTGACCGGCTTGGCGTTGCCAAGATTGTATTGGTGGGAAATGTATTCTGTTGCCAGCCAGATCAACTGTGTGTCAGCTGTTAATATCTCTATTCAATGCATGCAGATACAAGTTACGGATAGTTTTCAAATGTGATTTACATTGTTTCAATATCATCACTAAAAATAATATTGTAAGAGTTGATACAAAGCCCATGAGATTATGTATGTGTGCATGTGAATTCAGTCATCAAAGGAATGTAAATGGCCATAAATACTGAATTTCCGAGAGCCTGCAATGATTAATATTTTTAACCCTTTTAATTAAAATCTCAATAGACTAAATTTTAATCAAAGAATTAAGCAGGTAAATAACGTAAAGAAAGTTAGCTAGCTTTGAAAAATACACTGCTTTCCTGCGAACATTTTCCAGGTGGCAGAGTTACAAAAATAATAGTGAGACAATCCAACACATGTTAGTGAAATGAATGTGAATAATATTTTTTTTGTTGTTTTTTGATCATACACTCTAATTTGGTTTGAAATCAGTAAGTGCCCCCCCCCCCAAACACATCAATAACGAAAACAACAACCCATTTACATGGTTGTTCAGATCATATGCCCTGCTTCTTGGAAATTCTGAACTCAAAATGTATGATAAATGGATATTTGTTAAGAAGAAGTGATTCCAAATGTATCTATGCTTGCTTATGTTTCATAGAGCCCATGTGTTACTTGATTTAAAAGTTGACAAAAATTTCGCACAGGTTATCGTCTTGTGGCACTTCTTGCCTTCTTCCTCCAAGAAACATGCACACCTGTTTCAGGGACATATTTTTGAATTTATTCATGAAATCCCATTCACTCAGGCATGGTGTGAATATTATTTTGGAATGTGATACGATAAACAAATGGCTCTTGTTTCATTGATCTTGGACACGTCAACTACTTACAAATTATTTGTTAAATCTTTCGTTACTTGAGTGTGGTGTATATTATTTCCCGTGAGATGGCAGTTTTCCTTTATTTAGAACATTATGTCCAGCGCTGAATAGCACTGCTTGTTGACTTACATGCTTATTTCTCCTAGTCTTTTCCTTAGCAGTGGACTGCTCTAAGTTCCCTCAAACGTGTAGTAGTATATTGAATCTAAGTGTTGGTGTGTAAGGGCAAAGGGGGCAAGGATGAGGAATGAAAGTACGTGGTGTTGTGATCCTGCTTCAGTATTTTGGGGGTATTGATTGGAAAGGCCTTAGAAAAGTATCAATTATATCAGTTGGTCTCTAGAAGTCTCCTCCAGACAGTGGTTGAATTCGGTTCAGGAACTTGGCTAGTGTTGAAAATCCACCACCATCGCATTTTGAATCCTAGAATCTCCATGACAACAAGCCTGCAGATTTAATATAAACAATTTTTTTTTAGAAGGAAACATTACCCTATTTCTGTTCTCTCATTGGCAATGAGGCGAGACTGTTCACGTTCTTCTTGTAAATAACATTATATATTCGATAAATGAAATTCATATTTCGTTTAAAATCATATTGTTTGGTGAAGTGCTTTTTTTATATTTATTTTTTTATCATATTGCAGCAGCAAAGCTGATATGCATACATCTATAATTACACAATACTCACATCATGTATCACAATTTATAAGTTTATAATGTCACTGCAATTTCTTGGTTGGCTTGATCCAATTTCCTCTTGAATCCCATTACTTTTCTCACATTACTTTGTGGCAAGAAGTCAAGGCATTTACTATTCTATTGGCAATAAATTGCACCTTGTGGTTAGTCCGCACTCTCTCTTTCTGCAATCTGTGGTGATAGCCTAAGGTCAACTAATGAAAATTTCCTCAAATTCCTGTACGTTGCTCTCCGTTAAGAATCTTGCAGGTGTTGATGAGGTCGCTTCTTTCTCTTCTGCGCATCAGTCTCGCGAGTCCAAATTTTTGACATCTTTCATCCGTCAGTCTGTGTTCTGCAGACCCCGTTGGCAGTTTAGTTTCCCTGCAATTTTTCCCAAATTCTGAATGTCCTTATTGTAATATGGTGCCCATACATCATTGGCATATTCCAAAGTTGGTCTCAGATAGGTTGTAAGGCCTGTCTAACTACTGGGACTCTTAACTAGTTAAGTCAAGAAATGCTGTCTGGATCAGGCGAGCGGAGGCATTAGCCTTTCTGGCGAGGGCAACAACGTGTTTCTCCCTCTTGAGATCCGATCACCCCAAGGTCCACTGTGATTCAGTTTGCTCAATCATCTGCTGTTCAGTTAGTTCTGTAGAGGTAATTCGTTCCACCACTGCGAACGTATGATTGATGATGATGATAAAGGTATGATTGGTGACATTTTGCATTTGAACATTCAAAAGTGTTCTTATGGGTCTGTTTTAAACACCCATTGTTATTTTACATATTTTCAGTTTTTTGGAAAAATAAATGTACATGTAGGTATATGTTTTGTTTTTTTATTTTACACATAAATTACCTCAATTTAACAAACAAAATAACAAAAGATTTGGAAAAAAATATGCGAGTTGTTTTTTTATTTTTGAACTTCGATATTTTTCAATTTTTATGAATAAGTTTTTAGAAACCAAATTACAAATAAGAATTGTGCGAATGTTTGATTTTCATGAATCGGAACAATGTGAAATTCCAAACAAAAAGTGAATTCATAATTCATTATTAGATGTGTTGAAGTGTTGTGGACAAAAACAATTATCAACTTCATTAATATTTTTTGTAAACTTCATCTTGATTGTACCAATTAGTCACAGATGCATATTCAGTTTTCAAACTTCAAGTGTGTCTGTTAAAATCATGAAATTGATATTCTGCAGCATAACTTCCTTTTATATGTATAGTTATTCTTTGTATATGAGAAATATAGTATATAGATATTTATACATATGTAAGGAAAACTGGTGGTACTGCAACAGTACATACTTTGCTTGTATAATTTGTAACAGTTAAGTAATGTTATAATATCACTATTTGTGTCCTAATTCATCAGATTGATGAAATGTCTTCAGCAAATTTAGCGTGAGAAATCCAGATTTGCAATTTTTGAATTTTCTGAGTCTTTAATGTAAATTGGACTTGTACCATATTTACAAGCACCTGTTGCTCTTCAAATAAAAAAAAATAGAAGAAAAAATTGGAGCCATTTGAGAAAATCTTGTTTTCGGAAAATTGTCAAGATTGCACTCAAATGAAGTCCAAAATTTCTACATAATGAATAAAGTGTACATAACATTATTTCAACACCTAATTTTGAAGGATAAATTCCATTTAAATCATCAGGAACATTATTAATGGAAAAGTGCTAGGAGAGGGACAACCAATTTTTAACTTTTGCAATTTTTTAAAATTTGAGCTTTTAATGCGAATCAGACCTGTGCCATTTTTATAAGCACTCTTTCCTCTATTTGAGCAAAAAATGTGGAGCAATTTATGAAAATTTTGGAAATGTCCTAAAGACTTCTTGTTCATGTCTTCCAAAAATTAAAAGATAAATCCTGTTTTTTGTTGAAAAGCATGAGAAAAGCTAGATGTTGATCTCCTAAGAAATAGAACGGGACATGTATTTCCAAATGACGTATCGAGTCTTTGCAAGCAAAGGGTAGATAAGTATTGGGAGTACTGAAACTGAAAGTGATTTAAACCAGTGCTTCCCAACTGTTGTGCTGCAGCAAACTGGGGTGTCGCCGTGCTGTATCGTCAAGCGAGGACAAGTCGCCCAACTGCCGACGATATATTTAGCTTTGGGCTGTGAATCATTCGACCCCAGATAATGAAGGGGCACCATGACTAAATTTCCTACTAGATATGTTTTCATATTTTTATAAATGTGTTATAATGTTCGTACATTGTACAATCATTGTTTTTGTTTTTTTGAAACCAATAAATATGACATTTGTATTCAATTAAAGAGAGATTTTCATATATTTACTTAATTAAACACATTATTTTAAGGTTTTCACAAGTAATGTGACATAGTAATGAATATGTTTGGAAAATTATGTTAATGATATTGGTAGTAATGTGATACACAATTACGGCAATATGATGAAAACCTAATATTAGTTAATTATTAGGGTAAATGACCCTAGCCTGATAATAGCCACGGGTTGGGTTTTTTGTGCTGTGCAGTAAAAAATGTTGGGAAATGCTAATTTGAACATTAATTTTTACTAAAGAGAACATATAGATAATTTAAAATGAATTTAAAAAGATTGCAAATAATTCTGAAAAACCATTTATGTCACAAAATAAAACTTGATTGAAATTATTCATTTCTTATAAATCTAGTTTGTTTACTAGAAACTTTTTATAAACATTCAATAAAAGGGTTACTTTCTTAAACATTTGATGCCTAGTAATAATTAAACTTACTTTTTTGTAAAAATAAGATTCCTCCTATTAACCAACCACCTCTCTAAAAGACTGATTTTTTAATTCTTTTTTTTTCCCTTCACGAAACCAACAGTGGCTGCTTAATACTGTACATTGCCTGCAAACTGGTTTGGACCTTTTTACAAGAACAAACTTTTCATTTGCAGTTATGTTTTCAAACCTGTCAATGACACGTTTTGGATATGTCTTTTGCACTTGTATCTGAAGCTCGAGGATGCAACCTTTTGATCATCTGGGTTGCTGTAAGTCGTTCTGAGAGGTTTAACTCATAATCCTACTGATTTTCTTATTTATACACTTTTTGTTCCAAAATCCGGCATTGGTCTGGCCATCTTCATGTACTAACTTTTATAAGTATTGTCTTGATGTTTGATCATGTGCATCAGTGCATATTTAGTTTCAGTAAATGACAAGACAATGACAGACTGCTGGTTTCTTTCCATTCTTATCTTCACATCAAAATAAAACTTTCTGAAAATCAATATTCTTATTTTGTGTTTTGAATATTCAGGAAAATCATGTAACTCTATATTAGTGTATGTCACTTTATTCGAAGATTCAACAATGTTAGTAGCATTTTAATGGCATTTTGAGATTAGTACCTTAGAGTCTAAGAAATATTTGTACTGACATTTCATGTTTTGTTGAAGTAGAATTCCATTTGGACATAATCACTCAGTTCGTTATTATGTCTACAATCATTGTTGCTCATACAAAATAATTCATTTACCATGTTTTGAATCCTTATCCAAGGGCGTCTTAAATTTTAGTCCAAAATTTTTCTCAAACAAGTTAATAACTGACCATTTACAGTGACCATTTACAAGGTGTCTTTGATGCTGTGTAAGAGTGGTCCATGACATGGGATGATAATTGAATGAGTCAAAGTGCAGTTAGGCATACATGAAAGAATAATCCAAGGCTTCCTTATTACCTTGGTACAAATATGCTTGCAGTGATGGAAGATTTTGGTAACAGATCAGGAATGATCTGAAATGGGAAATGGGTTATGTTGTAAAGAAAGTTAATAAACCCAATACATAACCGTAAACCCCCCTTTTTTTACTCAAAAGTGACTCCATCACTTTGCTTTACAAAAAATGTATACTTCCAATAATAGAATTTGTGACAGTATTTTACTTTGCTAATGATATCAGTTTGCTTGAAAATGTGCAATGAGTAACATTTACCTTCAACATCCCAAGTTTCCCATAAGAACGGTCTTCCCTTGTTAAGAGTACCACTTTTGAGTGGAACACATTGAAACCTTGAAAATTGTTGGTGAATATTATAATGCTGAGCTGCAAGATATATTCCTGTTCTCTACCAACCTACATATCTGAGAGATTCCATGAAACTTCTGAAGTCAAGACAAAAATTGGTTCAACACAAAATCTTTTGAGCAATAGAGTTGTAGATCTATGGAATAGCCTTTCTTTACCTACTGTGATGGCATCTTCAATTAATGTATTCAAAAACCTTGGTAATAGCTTGGTGAATATATATTATCATTATTATACTTATTCTACAATACATATTGTTTGTGATAATACAGTTTTAAAATGTTTATTATATAACATTATCCTTGAGCAGAATCAGGTTATCATTAGTGTCTACTGTTGCGTGTATTACTATTTTTAAATAAATAATTTACTATATAAATGTCCATTTATATTTGGATGAAAAGAGCTGCTTATCTGTGGCCAAATGTGCACAAACATGGCCCTGCAAGTACAAATGCACCTCACCTATACATGCTGTGTGCTCCAAATTAGGAAGCACAAAGTATTTCCTTTCTCAGAAGGGAATAAATCTGATTGAGGTAGAATATTCTTTACTCTGCCAAATCCCTTTGCTCATTATTGTCCGTTCACATTCTGTGTAGGTAATGACAATGTGCTTAAAGTGGAATTTTTGGTCATGTTAAGTGAATTAAAAAATTACAAAGTACTCAAAAGATCCAGGTGAATAAAATTTAGTTTTTTTATTTTATTCATCAAAATGAAAAGTCTTATTCTGACTTTGCAGAATAAAATCTCGGATTATGACAGCTCATAAAAATCTTAAATATGCCACAAACTGCACGTCAGGAGTTCTACTATTAATGCGTGTGTTCTTTTGTTACAGGGAAACACCTACATCTGCAGGACCAAATTCATTTGGCAAAACAAAACAAGGTTTTTGTGATGCTAAAAAAATGTTTGAAAAGAACATGAAGAAGGCCATGGATAGTTCAGAGAGTGGGAAGGATGCAGATTGAAATATGTAATTTTTATGTCAATAGTAGGGTTTTAAAATAATTTACGTTGTCAGCTGTAATTTAAGTTAAAAGAGTTGGCAATGTCTTTGTTTCCTCATTCTATTATTCTTGGTTTGTTCATCCTGTGCGATGAGTTATATCCAAAGGACATTTATATAACTGTGACAATTGTTTACAAATTACTTTGAGTGATTGAGAATTACTTTTACATTATGAATACTGATTTCTTTATTTAAAACTTTGTATAAAGTTACAGATTTCTAGTTTGCAAATACAACTTAGTTAATACTGAGATTATATGATGAGTAATTTAAACGAATTGTTCTTATAGTACAATTGCAGTTGATATTTCTTATTATACAGGTCTGTTATTGTACAGAGTTTCATAAGCTTACTGGTAGAGAAAAGCACGTATCAATTGTTGATATTTCCATTTAAGAGATGAAGTCAATCAAAATTTTTGGTAGGCTGTGATATACATTTTTACTTGATTTTTGTAAAGTTTATGTTAATTGTCAATTTTCAGAAATCTGAGTGTGATTCACATTCTTTTAATCTATTATTAAATAGTCAGAAAAGCCTGTACTGTTATGTTATATATTGTATGTTCTAATTGAACAATGAAAACTTTGTAATGCGTACAAAGTAATTAAATGTTTCTGTGTATGGGCTCAATAACTAATTACAACATTGGGTGTTGTATACAATGAACATGTCACTTCTCCATAAAATCTTGTATATCAATAAATTAAAAATTGAAAAAGTCATTGTGTGTGTATTACAACATCCTTCATATACCATCTTCATATTCCCTTATCCCATGTGGAGAAAGGTCCTTCAAACAATATGTGTACACAATACAGCATAAAGTAACTTGAAATATGTCTTCCACCTGGCAGAAGATATAAGTATATATATTTTTAAAAATAATATGAAAAAAACAACTTAATAATTCAGATATGAAAATTTTCAGTAAGCTTTTATGAAAGGCTTTTTTGTAAGCAGGAAGAAAGCTTTCCGCGTCAAAAATAAAAGCGTGATGTCAATCTTTGTAGGTTTTTTAATTTTTAAATTGTTCAATATGTATTTCAACACATCTGGCTAAATCTACACTAGTTCAATAAAGCTTTGACAGTTGCCCAGAGCTATAGAATTGCAGTATTAAGAAGGTGGTCGTAATCTTGTGTATTTGTCAGTTGCTCCATAGTTTGAATAAATAATGAACTTGATATTAATAAACTAATTCACATTTCTTATTTTAAAAAAAATGATTTGTGATAATTACCTGAATGCCAATAATGTCTAAGATGTGTAATAAGTTAAAATTTTCAGGTGATTCCATTTTGCCATATTCATAAATTATCAAATCATTTTTGAGTTATGTTATGTTGTTGCTCTCCTTGTATTCTGTGTGGCACTTGTTGAAACCTGTAGCATTAAGAATTTTTGTGATTTTCATGCATCTTCTCAAATGAGGATCCTGGAGACTCAATGCTATTGTGCCATGGCATCTTGCTTGAACAGGAATATATTTGTTCAGTTTTTTAATTCAAAGGCAATTTGTTTATGTTAGTGTCACTAAAAGCTAATAAAAGACATGAAAAGTCTACTGTATATGCATTCTGGTGGTGCTATTTTAGTTGATATTGAGTGGCTTTATATTGTGATCCCTTTGCAGGTCTTAATGTGTTTTTTTTTATTTAAAAAAATAACAAAAAGGACTAGGAAACAAATTCCTAAATATTCTACAAAAGGTTTCTTAAAAATGTAAGTTTTGTGAACAGTTTTATTTATTTGTTCATTATTTAAACAATAGACCTCCAAAACCTAAGAGGAATGTGTTGCATACAGAGTTATTAATTTTTTCCTCTTTAATCGTCAAAATTACTCACTGCGCCGCAGCGATAACAGATCTAGCTCAGTCTTACGGCAAGACCGAGGAGAGCGGGAACCGCCGGTATATTGCATCGAGGCTTATGAATCTCAACAAGTTGATTAGTGGGACAAATTCCAAGCTCCCAACTGGTCTCCCGGCATGTGTGATAGTGTAGTGCATGCAAGTATAAAATTGATACATTTAATGTGCGTAAAGGTTGATGATAGGACAAGGAAGAGAAAGGAAATATCGCGCGCGGTCCGTAGCCCGTTTATTAGTGTCCTGCTCCGGCAATTGTCTGGTGTTGATCGGAGAAACTACGGAAAACTATTGATCATTGCAACTGACCGCTAAAATTCTCCCCAGACATCGGTTGAATTCGACCTAGCTTATTATCCGTTCACCCTCAGAAAAAACCTCATGTAAACGAACTGAAAAAATCTTTGCGCCGCACTACGCTTCTCATTGGACACTTCTTAGCGCAATTCTTTTGATGAAGCGGTAGCATACCCCGCCACTTCAAATGAAAAGAGAAGGAAAAAAAAACCTGTCATGCATTGACAGCATTGACATTTCATACAATTACTTTTCTTGCGATCAGTCTGTTTCAGGAAGTGGTTGTCAGTAACCAGATGTCAATGATTTGTATTAATTGGTTGGCCTAAAATTTGAAAGTTATTGATTCACAAGGTGCTACAATTATGTATGCGTTGGTGTTTCGTTTCTTCACTTTTGCCTTTTTAGCTCAAGGAATTCACTTTTGATCGAACAGGACTGACTACAAAGTCATCGTATGCTTCAATCACAGGTTTCTTCCCCTTTCTTTTCTTCTCTGGCGTTTGTAGTCTTTTGTCAGTGAGCTCTTTCCGAAGTTACATACAGTACGCTGGATACGGATTTTCCAGCGAACTCTGCGATTTACTTCACCGGTAACGACGGATTTCTACGCAATAACTAATTGAAAACGTTCAGAACGATGCGCTTTTGACATTCTAATGATGTGATGAGACATTCTAAAACAAACTCAATAGCAGACCCTTGCAGGCCAATCGGCGGCGCGGCGCTTCGGGCCCACGAGTCGCGTCCTACGTCCCTGACCCTCGGCGATCAGCACGTTCTTGGGCCGAACTGTCAGAGGCTCGTAATCTTATCGCACAGCAAGACTCAGTCAGTTCACAACGGTTCCCTTCTTGAAATCGTTGTAATATTCGCCGCAAGGTTAATTTAACGAACGATGGCAAATAAATTAGTTTTTGTACAGAGAACTATTTACTTTAGCGTTAGGATCCCTACAACAGCAGAGCTCACACTGCAGACCAATGAGAATCATCCTAACACACGTGCATTTGTTTACATCACGGTTTTTCTTAGGGTGAACGGATAATATGTATCTAGTCAGTGTCGAAAATCCTACTATTAAGTAGTACTACTAGTAGAGTACTACACTATCACACATGTCGGCAGAGCAGTAGGAAGATTCTGTGGTGAAAATTTGTTACGTCTTGTAAATATTTGAAAGAAGTGCCAATAAAGTAATATTAAAGTCGCTGAAATCAGTGATAAATGTATTAAAATGACGGAATAATGTAAAAAATGGCTTAGCGGAAATCGACGAAAAATGAAGAAGAAGAAGAAGAAAAAGGGCATAAAATTGGTTATTTCCTTTTGTCATAACAAAATTAATTTCTATACGAAACGGCATTGTCCTAAAGTGAAAAAACAAAATTACAGTTGTTTAAAATTCGCCTCTAGTCATTACAATCTTCTAATTACTCAGTGTATTATAATTTCATTTTATTTGCATTAAAAGTGTATATAGTTAATCTTCTCTTCATTCAGAGTGAGTCCGAAATGAAATTGCCCTTTTGTCTGGGATTCTTTCTGAAGCAGCCGACTTGCCCGGAAGACGCTTTCATGTGGCTGGCTGATCCACAGAACTGAAATTGGCGCGCTCTGTGAACGTCTCAGCCGTGCTGTTTCCACACAGTGGTTCAAAGTCAGGACAAATATGGCAGTAAATTTAAACTAGTGGTGCTAACACAGCACGTACTTTCTCGCCCGCTTTTTCACGAAAAATTTACGAAAAAATCTCACATGTTCGAAAAATTGTACATTACCTTATTTCAAAATCTATCTTTTAGGAACAGATTTAATGAAGGAAAAAATCTCTATCTCTAATTTTTAGTTGTAAGAAGACCAAAAAAAAACACCTTTTGCAAGTTTTGAAAAATCAGGGTTTTTAACGAATATGAGACCTGTACCATTTTCCCAGACGGCGCGCGATCTTCTCTTCTCTTATTTTTCCTATTATCTCTCCTTACATTTCCACAATCATGCACTACACTATCACATCATGCCGGAGAGCCAGTGGGAGCTTAGAGAAATTTGTCCCCGCTGGGCGCTGCGCTGGAGGGAGAAACCTTGATGGGAAATCCCGAATGGTCGTCGCAGAAAGTTATTCTACTTTTACATACACATACTTTTACTTACACATTTCGCAAAGATGAAGATAGGCAAATGCTGCCTGTGTATGAAGATAAACAATTGGTCTTTGAGAAACCAACAGCTCCGCTTTCGTTTGATTAAAATTGATTTATTTAGATATATTTTCGACAAAAAATAGTAGAAATTAATTGTGACATATGGGTGAAAAGTATTATCTGAGTACATTCTTTTGAGTTCCACAATGTCTCCCCACCTTTTAACCAATAATAGTTGAATGACGAATACTTGGTGCCAAGCCGAGATTAGCAACACTTGCAAACTAGAAATTTTCGCTTCTGCAAACGGATTTGCATTAGTTAACGAACTACGGATTTTATTTTATAATTATTCCAACAAAATGAAATCACACCCCGGGTCTCTTTCTACCACTTAGTAATTGGAGAGCGCAACAAAATGTGCGCTACTTTTAGATTAAAAGTTCGCTCAAATTAAAAAAGGGTTTCCCCAGCGAAACGACAATGTGTAAGATTTATGACTATGTTCCTTGTGGATCGACAATATAAAGAAAGAAAGAAAGAAAGAAAGAAAGAAAGAAAAAGAGAGAAAAAGAAAGAGAAAGAGAGAAAGAAAGAGAGAGAGAGAGAGAGAGAGAGAGAGAGAGAGAGAGAGAGAGAGAGAGAAATATTTAATAATGATAATTTATGCTAGATTTTGTCATGAATATTTTCATTTTTATTTACGGTGCTTCTTTTTCATGTACAATCAGTATATATTTGCAGCATTTTGCTTTTTGTTTGTGCTCGTATTCTATCCAACTTACCTTCGTTGTAACAGTGTAAATATGTGACCCATAGCCCGAGGAGGGAACAATAAAGTTCCGAAACTTTGGCAAAGTAGTATTTTAATTAATAAGTAACCATCACCCATTAATATTCCTATAAGTATCTGCTGTTATACAACATCGCATCTTATGACGAAATAAACGTTCCGCTGAGTCGAGAGGTTTGCCCCACTGTGCGCATGCGCAGCTCTGGTGGCGGGTGGGGAGGGGAAAGGCGGGAGATCGCCGTGCGATTGCGCGTCAGTCGCTGGCGGTCGTTCCTACGATCGGGTCGGTCGGAGTCCGTCGGGCGTGGTCGGGCGAGAGCCCCCTCTCACGTGCTGCCTCGTGCTGCTCCGACAACAGGTGAGCTTCGACGAGAATGCGAAGTTTTGCGAGAGACTGTTTATTAATGTGCTTTCTGATCCTCCCGAATATTGTACAGAAATATAGTGACGAAAGTGTGGAATTGAGCGATATTTTCTTGAGAAAATAAATTTCGAATTTGTTGTTATGGGAAAGCATGAAATGTCGATTTTTCTTGTGTAATTTTGTACTTAATAGTTTGCCAATGATTTTCTTGAGTTAGAAATAATTTTAACGCCTCCCGGAAGGGATTATTTGTTGATGGGTGTTGGCGACGTAAGAAGTACACCAAAATTTGTCTTGCATTGTTTTGCACATTCCAAGTACGCCAAATTATGTTTTCTATTTAGTTTTAGGACGTGAAAAAGCATGAAATCATATGGAATGCTCACAGCAGAACATAATCCATACGATTAATATAATAAATTTGATCATCACAATAACAAAAAAAGACAATATACACGAAGTGTACTTACATGCTATTCCTGTATTAATATGTTCGTATAAAATATTTTTACCATTGTGTACGGTCGTATTTGTATTAACCTAGTTCATTAGAGCTTTGATATTGACAATTTCATCGGGGTGTAGATCTGAAAAAATGCGGTAGAGATTTTAAGTCACCGTTTTCGGTTGTAACTGAGCAGTGTCGGAGCAAGAAAATAATTTTAAGAGGGGACTATTTCAGTTCAGATACCCAAAAATATTTTCGATTTATTTAGATTTATAAATAGTAATAGTTGAATTGTTAGCATGAAGTAAAAAATGTACGACATTATTCGTAAGGCGAATGCCCTTTTGAATGTATGGAATCTGAATATTATGTACTTTGGATTAATTTAATAATATTACAAAAAATGTTGGCCCTGAGGGATAGGGGGGGTATGACCCTATGCTTGGATTCCATGCTTTCTCCCTTTCCTCATTTATATTCGAAAATGTTTGATATATCGTGACCCTTCATGAAATATCTTTTGAAGAATTTATGTATACACAATTCATGGAAATATAAAACTGCTTGTATTATGTAAATATTAACTACGTACAAGACTTTTATTAAAATTACGTAACATTTTTTTAAAATTATAAAGCTTTAATCTAAAAAGGTGTTTAATAACATTTCATAAAGTCCATTGTTTTTTATCCGTACAAAAAAGTTCCGAAGAAAGCTCTCTTAAAGAAATTAACGGGAGCTGGAAATCTTGTTTAGGTATTTTTGAAAATTGTGGAGGTTTCCTCCGGGGATAAATACCTACCGTAGTAGGGACAGACTTGCCCCAAACAGTCAGCACTGGATTGTTGTTCCGATTTGTGTGGAGGTGTGAGTACACGTGTGTGTGTAAATGGGATAGGATTAGCCAAGGAAAAGGAACGAAGGATCGCGCGCGAACCGTGACCGTTTGTTGGGTACTGCTCCGAAATTCGTCTTCTATTGATCGTAAAACCACGGAAACCTACTGATCAGATTAGCTGGGCGGTATAATCCTGCGATCGGGTCTCGAACCCAAAGACTGCAGCTGATGCCGCGTCAGTTGCATGCCAAGGTTGCGACATCGCCAATAAAAAATCGATGTTTTCAAACATCGACGCTCGAAATTAAGGCATCGTTGTTTATTAATCATGTTTATTAAATAATATGAGCTTCTTTATTGACGCCAACTCGATTTTTTTTTATTTTTCACTCATGGTCACTTTCTTCTGAAAAATATGCAATTATTATCTGAAAATTATAATTGCATAATTTTGTCACAATGTACTTTTTCATTTTAAAAATATCGACCACGTAAAATCATCGAATGCATAACACTGATGTTAAACAGGCTCAAAAATCGATGTTAAATACATTGATGATTTTATGCAAAAATCGACGTCGATATGATGAAAAATCGATATCGATGTTTTGAAAAAAATTACATCAATGTTTTGAAAAAACTTTACATCGATGTTTTGAAAAAAACGACATGGATGTATGGAAAAAATCGACATGGATGTTTTGAACAAACCGACATGGATAGTTTGAACAAACCGACATGGATAGTTTGAACAAACCGACATGGATGGTTTGAAAAAATCGACATGGATGGTTTGAAAAAATCGACTTGGATGTTATGAAAAAATCTACATGTTTAAAAAAGCGACGTGGATGTTTTGAAAAAATCTACATGGATGTTTTCAAAAAAATCGACGTGGATGTTTTAAAAAAAATAGACATCAATGGTTTGAAAAAAATCGACATCGAAGTTTTGAAAACATCATGGTTGTCGCATCCCTATTGCATGCGGGCGAGCACAGCGTGGAGGGGAAGGCTACTTGAGTTTGAGCGTGTCCCACCCGTGTCCCGCGTGCGCGTGAGGCCGAGGGCAGGCTGGTCACGCGATGCGTGGAGCCGCTGTTATGTTGTTACCGGCAGCGGGGCTCGCCGGGATGCGGAAACGTGCTCTCAAACCTGTTTGGACGCGTGGTGAGAAGTGCGCCTCTCAGGCCTGTTGACTAGATGGGCGGGAGCAACCTTAAACAAGTGGGCGGCCAACTACATTTCTGCCCCCCCCCCTCCTCTTTTCCATTAATTTTTTTTACCTCGATGTAACGTTTTTGTATATATGTGTTTTAGCATTTTGGGTCGGTTGTCTGTCTGTGCCGGCTAGCTAACGGTGTCCCCAATGTCTGGGCGTAGTTAATTCCCACGCTAGGAGGGCAAGGGAGGCATTTGGCTCACGTGACGTATAGCCTTCACCACAACTACGAAACCCCATCTGCCTGCCGTGGCAGATCCAGGGAAGGGCCATGGGTGCCATGACCCCCCCTCCATAGAGGCCTAGAGTTTTCGTTTGTTACCTTTTTTTATTTGGCAATGTTGGTTTCAATATTTATGTTAAATTATGTAATTATTTAAAAAATAATATTGTATAGGATCGTAAATTCTCTACAAAAATAATATACAATATAATAACAAATGTTTATTATTTAACACAAATCTGTGATGGCCCCTTCCAATGATCGGCAGCCTAAATTTTCCTTTTCTTCATGAAATGCGACAGAGGTTTCAGGAGCTGGTATGTCGTACTGGATGATGGTGCTTGTTATAAAGTCTGAGCTCTGTAGTGTTAATAATATTCTGCTATTGGGTGGAGTTAATACTGCTCTTTGTTGTTTATATTTCGAGCATGGTACCAAAACGAAAAGCCTTGTTTAATGGCATACTTAAATGTTCAGAGCGCTTGTTGCAAGGTTCAAAGCGATGTTTTAATTGTTGAGTGACATTTATCATCCACCTAATACTTCTGGTATAAAAGTAGAAAAGACAGTAATGATAATGAAGTAGGCCTATTGTGTGATTGTGAAAATGATGACAAATGATGATATATATTTTATTAGAAGTATTTTGTCAGTATAGGAAAAACAAATTATTTTATTAAAACATTTTGAAATAAGTGCCCTCATTTTTTTTATAAGGAATGTCCTATTTTTCCATAATGGGAGTAAAGTACCCTATACTCACAGATCGTCAAGTGTGTTGCTGGTTACTACGTGCCCTCGCAGCAACTCTTCTGTCCATCTCACGACAGTCTGGTATGGAAAGGCATTATTCCCAACAGCTTCCACCAATTTCCTGTGACATTCTCGGGAATTTCTCCCATTTATTCATCTCACACGGCGGCAATCAGATAACTAATTTACCGTTCCTCCCCGTGTTAATTGAGACACTCGCAGAGCTATCTGTTGTGAACATGCATTAGAAGAGCATTTCTTTCACGCAACAAATAAAATTGTGTTCTTCGATAACGTTTCTTTAAAAAAAGAAAAATAATTGCCACGACGTCTGCCCCAACCGTTATAGTTACGATCACGCTTTAGTTATATGTTATAGTATTAGTTTTTTTTAAGTTATGTGAAACCTATTTAATTATTATTCATATTAGTGCTTATTTTCAGACATCATACATTTTCACATATTTAAGGTAAACTCACCTTAGCAAATTTAAACATTTTTTGGGGTTGACTTCAGAATATATAGTAAGATTCAAAATTAACTCAATTACTACTTCTGTACGTTAGCAGCATTTTAACCCGTTCTTAACAGTATTGAGTGTTGAAAAGGGGAGTTTCACAATTGAACATTTCAAACGGTGCTTTGTAGAGAGTTTTCTAAGTGGTCATCTATCAGAAAAGGATTTAACATATCAATTTCAGAAACCCAAAAAGGGATCAGTATATTTTACTTCAAGACATGATTAATTTTTTTAGAGCTAATTTTGAATCTATGTTCTTTGATACGCTCCTAGCCCTGCAAAGGAGTACTAGATCGTCACAAATTGCTTTCTTTCACATTTCTAAAGTAATATTTACTATTTTTCCTATTAGCTATCTGTTCAATCTTGCTCATCAATGCTTTTCCTACTGGGATAATATTTTGGACACATGTCTGACGTCTATCCATATGCGTAGTTAATACGACAATCTTTTTGAACGTTCTTGTAAAGCTGTATTTCGTTTTGAGAACATAAGAGTTGTGCTGTGTATGGTCTCTTGCTCAAACATTTCTAAAAGGAGGTATCTTTATGAAATGTTTCGCACGTTTCCAATACGATCTATAAACTACTACCGTTCCAATACGATCTAAAACGATTTGATAATCGTTTGTGTTACAAATTAGCTTTATAGATTTGACTTATTGCTTTTTAGAAGAACGTTCCATTAATAGGAAAGAAGAGTATCTTTTACAATTTCAAAAACCTGGGCAAAACGTCTGCTTGGAATTATAGAACTGCTTGGAAATTGCAAAACACTTTTAGAAGATCTATTTCAGTCAAATTTCATAAATAGTAAAACTAAATAATTTATCTTCTAATCATCATTAGAAGGTGTCTGACAATTGCGTAGTAAATTAGCATTGGATAATAAAAACTAATAGAAACTAAAGGACGTTGCTTAAACTTAATTCCAACTATGTGACGTATCTGATAGTACAGAAGTATGTACAACGAATTTTACTTGAATACGTAATGGTATAAACAAATTCATATGAGCCGAACGATTAACCATAATAGGCAACCAGAGTTTCTGTAATAATGAGACCTAAAACAGCAAAAGATGCCTTGATTCAAATGATTTATTTCATTCTGAAATAATATTTACAAGAATTGGATTTCTGATCTACATCTTCTTAATGTTTTCCTTTTTATTCCCTCCTTTCTTTGAATTTTAAAAATGCTTCAACAACACATTTTTTAAGATATAGATGTCAAAAGCATGCAAATATCTAACAATTTTAGAGGTTGTAAGAAACGTTGGTTGAAATCGTTCGGTCATCGTTGACAACCTTGAATCGAATCAAAACAAATTAACGGATGCGCAGCTAAAATATGATAAATAGCCTCAAAATTGTTACTAATAGGAGTTTATTTCTCGAAAATAACAGTCTGCAAAAATTTTTTTATAAATTTTGATTTCCTTGATCTCCAAAGTAGCAAAGACGTCACTTGGAATCAGTTAAGTTTTTCGTAGGGTATACTTCTGCCAGGAAATAGTACTGGGAGAATGTTTAATACCCGTTTGAAAATAAGTCGTGTTGGGGGTTGGAAAGCATTAGATGTTTGAAAGTGCCTATAAGGCACTAATGCTTGTTGTACTACTCGTTCTTCATTTGGTACGAGTTTTTCATACCTTATTTTGCGGCAGTAGAACTGGTTAAGTATTCTTCGATGAAATTGTTGAAGTTTATATTTTGTTTCTTGCCATATTTTTCTCCGAAGTTGCAAAGAGTATGTAGGATATGGTCTAAAATTGGTCAAATCCATTTTTCTATTTTTACTCGCGACGTTCACGAATAATTTTTTTGTGCAAGTAGTGTAATCTTCTCACTCCTCAATACACAATCATTCTTGCACATGTATTTAATATTATTGTCATAAAACATTAACCTTTTCATGCACACTTATAGTGTGTGACAGCATCGTAAAGGCGTTTCAGTAGAAATTCTTTTCAAAGAAATACCAATAAGTAAAGCTCATCAAAATATTCAAAACGTGTTTGTGACTATTTTACCTCAATCTGTTGCTCAGCAGCAGTTATTTCCTCAAAAAAAGAAAAGTTGAGCATTGTTGGATGATAAAATTTACGCTTTGGTTATAATCACTCATTAAAGCATTGGAACGGTCACAATAACAAACACGCTTAAATTTGGAATTGTATATTTTTTACACTACTGCCTACGAGAAAAAAATAAGACGACATATATTGAATTAACGTGCCATTATGCCACCATCATCAAAATGAGTCTGTCTTCAAATAAGTATTATTTCAAAAAGTTAGTTCGTGTCGTTTTAATTTTTTCGAACTATTATCCACATCTATGAAAAATTTGCGGCAGACAAAAAGGCTTTAGAAATATTTCGTACTGCTTTCATCCTAACTTCAATTGCCTAGCCTGAAGTAGCTTTAGATCAGATGATCATTAACTATTATTTGTGTGTAAAAAATAAACAAACATTTCACAAAATTTTAAAATATAATGTAAATTATATTGCAGGTACTTAATTGCATTTGTTAACGTTGCATTAATTTAAAATATCCGATTCAAATTCGTAGGGCCTTGAGTATGGCCAGATCGATTGGAGAATATCACTTTTAGAGAAAATCGTGCGAACATTTTAAGGCCGTGTTGGCCACAGTCGTAGGTTAGACCCAGGGACGGATCCAGCCGATCAATTTTTTTGAGGGGGGGATCATAGATTTTTCATATATTATTTAAACATATTTGTTATATTGTATATTTTTGTAGTCTACGTAAGATAGTATACAATATTAGTTTTTAAACAATTACATAATTCTTTAAATAGATATTTAAATCAGTTTTGTCAAAGAAAAGAATGAAATATACGAAAACTCAAGGTCTTTTTTGGGGGAGGGGCATGGCCACTACGACCCCCTTCCCCTTCGAAGCGCCACTGGACATATCGACGTTTTGCTGTAAACCGATTTTTCTGTGTAGAGGACCAACAAAACGTGGATTCTGAATACACAACGTGTACGAGGAAGCAATTTAATACATATAGGAAAAAGATGTATGCACGTTTTCTATATCGGAGCCAATAACACGAGTTTTTCTGGAGAAAAATCGCGGCGTTCCACTGGAGCATTACATTACATTTTCTTTACTATGCAGTATTGGGTGAGGAAGTAAAAGCTACTCTACAACCACACATGTGCCCACGTAGCCTCCCTTGTTCCAATTCCACCAAAATACCATTATATCCACCATAATTCATTAGTCAGTTTGACATGTCGATAAAAGTATAGAGGTTGTTTTTGAATCGCGCAAGAAATTTGTAAAAAAAATAAAATAAATGAAATTGACATTTTTAATCTTCCAAATCTTAAGCTTAGTTAAGCATGCAATGTTTAATATTTGTCTCTTTGTGCTAGTTGATTCACAGCATGCTCATCCAACCCAAGGAAATGTTGCAGTAATGTTACACGATTACGCTCAATAGAACTGATTCGACCTCGAGAACCAACAATCCTATTTTAGGGGACATTTCGGGAAAAAAAGAAAAAAAAGGCGCATTGTGACGATATTGCACAATGGGTGAAGCAGGAAATGAACGAAAGCAGAGTTGACACAAGAAATCGTCTCTGTGACGTCACATCCTCTGCGGTGCACAATTTGCGCGACGCGGTGCGCTCGGGGCGAAAAGTTTGCACGTTGTGAAAGTGACGACTGTTAGCGACACATTGGTATCTTTCTCCACGGGCTTCGCTGGCAGGGGGAGGGGGAGGGGGAGGATACGTCTCCCACCATCATGGCCCATATGAATGGGTGAAAACCAGAACGGTATAAGTGACATTTTATTTACATTTTACATTATATATTCTGAGAAAAATGTTTATTTAGATTTAGGTTTAATTAGTCAGAATACAGTATGTGACGTATGGGGGAAAAGGTAATATGCGCAAGTTTTCTTGAGTTCCAGAATCCCTTGCCATCGTTTTAACTATAAATAATTGTTAAAAATAACTGAGTTTAAAAAGTTAAAAATAAATAAAGTAAAATTTAAAAAATGCGCGAGATTTGCGACATTTGAAAATAGGACTTTTTGTTCCCAAGTTGTAGACATCTTATTTGCAACGGTAAACGAACTGCAGATTTTATTTTGTGCATTTGTAACAAAATACTAACTCACCCTTACCTATACTCCTACTACAACAAGCAAGAGGAGCGCATAGTGAAGCTACATTTACGTCCAGAAGCAAAACAAGGGGCCATCTCAGCATTTGCTCAATGGATTAGGGAAACAGGACAAAAACCAGTTTGAGATGGGGGTCATTGACCCGGAAGCTGAAGAACATTATTTGTTAAAAGCATATTAAGTATTTATAAAAAAATACAATACAAATGTAAACTAATTCATTATATATCACTGTTTTGTTGAAATAAACAATATTATTTCTTTCCGTTGATCAGTATTGTTTTGTAGAGCAATAATTTTTTGTTGATCAGATATGTAAGTCAGTATCACTGTAAAGTCGTGGTGCTTTGTTTCTTCATTAAAACAACGGCATTTAAATTGTTCATTAAAACTACGAAAATACATTGCCACTGAAATAGTCTAAAATAAACTTTTCTTCTCAGAATTTATAGAACGTTAGTTACACAGTTCTGGTTTTCACCCATTAATTTTAATAATTGTTCTAATTTTAATTTTACTTTTAACATAAACGGTGAATTAACTATGTTACTTCTACTAAAATATTGGTTTGTTTCAATGTTAGGCACCTCTACTTCTGCCTGTTTTCTTTCGGTGTTCAATACTATTCCCTCTGCATTTACTAGTAGGGAAAATGTACATCCTTCGGAGAAAACGTGTGATGGCGCAGCCGATTGATTGATTGAATGATTGATTGATTGATTGATTGATGTTTCCGGAAGCATGAACTGCTAAGGTCATTAACACCCGTAAGTATAGTGTACCTACAGACTTCCTACTAGTGTCTTCCTACTATCCTTCCTACTACGTAGTGTCCTCCTACAGACATTTTAACTAACCAACTAAATTACACTTTGGAATGTTGGTAAATACATTAATTATAACTTAATATCATGTTGTTTAATTTCGGATAATTATGAATCAAAGTAATTAATTTGGTCACATCCATGTTCACTCCTTACGCTTCACATAACCTCACAATTGAAAAGCGAAAAGGCTGCCCCGATTTGATGCATGTGCAGATGACGTCATCGGTGTGGTCGGACAGCACTTGGGAATGTCCAAAAGATTTTTCCTTCGGACTGTTTATAATTGGTGGACGATGCGGTTCGTCCCGTCGGACCGTGGTATTCTGACCGATGTAGTGCGCGCCCTCTTACGGGAATCAATAAAATCATAAACTTTTAAAAAATCCCGTTTTTTCTGTCCGTCTATGCAGCACTGAAGACAAATAAAAATATCAAGTTGATCAATTCGGGATAATTTTGAATCGACGTAATTAAATTGGACACATCCATGTTCGCTCCTTACGCCTCACATAACCTCAAAACTTGAAACGGTGAAAGGTTGACCTAAACTGATGCGTGTGTCAATGATGGCATCGGTACTGATACAACGACGCGACGAAATGCCCAGATCTTTCCTTCGGACTTTTTGCAAATGGCGTTCGTCGCGTTCCGACCGTGACGGCCTAGTACTG
>BOPP01000216.1:1140318-1154496 GCA_017312745.1 Gryllus bimaculatus
CCTTTTGCAAATGGCGTTCATCGCGTTCCGACCGTGACGGCCTAGTACTGCGCGCACCCTTAGGGGAAACATGAAATAAACTTGTAAAATATCCCGTCTTTCCATACAGCACTGACGACATTAAATAAAAATATCATGTTGTTCAATTCGGAATAATTTCGAATCAACGTAATTAAGTTGGACACCTCCATGTTTGCTCCTTAAGCTTGACATAACCTCACAATTGAAAAGCGCAAAGGCTGCCCCGATTTGATGCATGTGCAGATGACGTCATCGGTGCGGACGGAACAGCACGTGGAAGTGTTCAAAAGAACTTTCCTTCGGACTTTTTATAATTGGCGGACGATGCGGTTCACCCCCGCCCGACCGTGACGGTCTAGCACTACGTTCTTTCCATCCCTGCTCGAACGACCCAGTGCCCTATAGAATTCACACTCGCGGGGATACATTACGTTCCGACGCAGCCATTACGTGACGTGTTGAGTCACATGAACGTGTGTGTCGTGTCGTGTACTACCACCTGCGCTCTGGCAAATCATTTGCAAATGAGGATCTATTTCCTGCTAATTGCGCCTCCCCCCGTGAGATACGACTCTCTCCGCCAGACGTCACTGCCGACCATGAACCGGCGAACTCGACTGCAAGGAGAAGAGAAACATCCATTTCGTTTAGAAGCACAGTTTCTCGTTTAATTTTTTAATATTTCTTTCGTAAATATTTATTATTTAATAGTTAACTCTGCAACGTTGTTGGTAGGGAGTTCGTGCGGTTGTAGTTCCGATTGTGGCGGCTAATCGACACTTGTTTGCTCGGAGAATTCTTGCGGACGGCTGTCCTCATCACTAGTTGTCCATGGTTTCTCCGATTAATGCTAGGAGAATGCCGGAGCAGTACTCTAATAAACGGACCACGGACCGCGCGCGATCTTGTCTTCCTCATTCTTAACCCATCCTCTGCCGTTGTACTCACACTTTCATGCACTGTACGACCACACTTGTCGTGAGATTAGAGCTTGTTCCGATTTGGTCGATGCCCCTAGAGATATACATGTATTGGGAAAACCCTCCGTAGCTGAATTGGACCTAGTGCTAAACTTAGGATCTTACGTTCTGGAGGGAGAGAAACACAGCCTGGAATATTCGAGATGCATCCAAAAAGTATTTTCCGATAAAGAAAACAGAAACATCACTTTCATAAACACATACACACAAAAATAAACACATCACAAGAAATTCATATAGGAATATATACATAGATTTTCTGTGTACTCTCGAGTCACCACCATTGTCGAGAAATTTATCGTAACGATGCGTCAACAATTGTATGCCCATATCAAAGGATGACTTCGCTAATGATCGGAACCGCGAAGTCACTGCAGTCTCCAACTCGCCATCGTTGTGGCGTGAACTGCTTTCTTGACAGAAAACTCTTTTCATAGTTTTAAGTGGTGATCTTCATAAGGCACGTATCTTTTTCTGCGTTTTGATGAAAAATGAATACATGAAATAAATCACCCATTTACGGGGTAATTTCCTCGTTTGTTTTGGAAATGTGCTAGGGTTTTAGTAAATCTTACTTGAACAACACTGGTTTTCTTAATTTTGTGCTTTTATTCGACGTAAAACAATAGGAATAAAACTGCAAAGAATGCATTAATTGCATGCTGTATCTGGAAAAAAGACTTTCATGTCGAACTCGCTTTGTCCATCACATATTAAACCCGTCGTTTTTGACAGTTATCCCTAGCAATAAGAATAGTTGCAGTCATGACCACTTCCAGCGAGATATTCTCGGATTCCCTGGTCTTTTCGACTAGAGCTGTTTACACGTATGTTGAAGATAAAATATGATTATATAAAGAACGTTGTTGCGTATGTGACGTTCATTTGGTAACGGATGTACACATATTCTCTGCGTAATATTCATTTGTACATAACACTTTTACTGAAGGTTTTTTGCACCGTTGGAGGCGGTTGTAGGCGGATATTTTTTTATCATATGTCATTTATTAGGCCTTATGACCATACTTGGAATGGGTGGGGTGATTATGAAGATAAGGCATGAAAGACGATGAAGCAATGTGCAGTGGAAACGATAAAAAAAAGAAGAAACTTGCCGCAACCTTACTTTGTACATCACAATTTCAACGTGGTCCCCACACCACTCATTTTTTCTGGATCGAATAACGGAACAAAATTACCTGGATCGAATTTTTCTAAAACGAAGAATTGTGGGTGTCTACATCAAATCATCTAAATGTTTCCGTAAACCTATTGCCGAAGTAATAATTCGATGAATATCTTCAAATTTTCGCTTAAGATATTTCGATGTTATTTCTTAAACTTCTTGTTGAAACAATCAGGATTTGAATGCAAGGTCACTGATTGTGGCATCTCGCGATGCCCTGTGGTCATTGGATAGCCATATGCAGAAATGAATGTTTTATGATACGACTTCTTTTATCAGTTTATGAGTATACATGATTGAGTTACACCAGAATCTGGAACGTTACTAAAACGTCGGTGACTGCTGATGACGTGGAAAAGAAGACGAAGGAAGAAGAAGAGGAAGAAGAAGAGGAGGAAGAAGAGGAGGAAGAAGAGGAGGAAGAAGAGGAGGAAGAAGAGGAGGAAGAAGAGGAAGAAGAAGAGAAAGAAGAGGAATAATTCTTTTGAGTAAAGTTTTAACACTTTTTTTACCAAACGCATTGTTTATTATTTTAATCTTTCGTTCGCAAGAAACACTGCGTGTAAGGCCAAATCAATGAGAAGATTGAGCTGGTACTAAGTACTTCGCATAATCTCGATTGAGTTTATTCGCGGGTCAGAAGAGGGAGAGAACGAAAAAATAATTTTCATTTGAGTAAAATGTTAAAATTTTGTGTTACAAAACGCTTTGTTTATTATTTTAATGTAGCGTGCGCAAAAAACAGCGGCGCGTGAGGTCAAATGAAGGAGTAGGAGCGAGGTGGGAGTGGGAGTCTGTAAGCCAAGGCCAAGGCCACCTGTACCACCACCTCTGCCTGCGCCGCCGCATCGGCCTTCCATTCACTGGCGCCTTTGATTGCTCCACCGGGCTTAAGGAGCGGGATCAGGGATTCAAGCTGTAGTACAAATAGTTCGCGCATGCAGAGGTGGATTAATGCATTTGCTAATCAAGCATGTCCTTAGGTCGTACATATGTAAAAAAAATTGGTTTGCTATTGGACATAGGTGTAACTTCATTACCTTGCACGTCTTTTAGAGTTCAGTGGGAAATATAGTTATTCAAATAATCGTTCTTCATGTTGTCTCGGCAGGAACTATATTCCTTTACGAAGGACATGATAAGGGATAAGAACTCAAATCTATAGCTGATTTTCTTTGGAAATAAATTATATTACATCAGAGCGAATATTTTGTTAACAATTCTAGCAAAAAATGCTCTTTTTCTTCTGAATTCAGAATTCAATTTGTATATGGGGTAGGGATCCTAGATTTAAGAAAAAGTGCGTAGAGTACTACTCTCCTTGTAGCGCGTCACACACAGTTTTTAACTGTTTTTGACGTAAAGTACAAAGAATAAAGAAAAAAACAAACTATTTTTCCTAGAAGTACGAAAGATAATTAGATCTATTCAGATTTTAAATCATAGATACTGAATTAAAAAAAGTCACAAAAATATAGACGAACGTTATTATGTATGAAAGTATTTATTAATCATAGTGTAATGTTATAGATTGCACATATAATTTTATTTGTAAGCTCATTTTGATTACTTATGTTCAATAGGTAAAGCGTATTAAGGAGTTCTATTGTTTGGTCACGCCTAGGTTCCCTCACGACATTAAACCGGCCCTGAATGCACGTTTTCGTGAGCTCTCATTTCGTGAGATTTGATGGGGCGTTTGGTTATTTCGACACCAGTACTTTTGTAGCTCCTTTGTCGAATCAATAAGGTTCTATTAAACGGGAGCAAAAATGCCTTGTTATTAGATGTCATCAACCCCAATTTCAGTAATTCAATATTATCTGACAGTTAGTTTTTCGCTTTTCGTGATAGTTACAAAAATATTAAAAAAGCTTTTTACTCTTAAAATAGCTACGTGACTGAACACGCTGACTTGAAAGTTAAACCGAATCACTGCTGATAACGAAAATACTGGTGCAGGTAAAACAAACCAAACCTGACAAGAGTCGTCTTTACTCTGCACTGTACACCGACATCCCTCCATAATTAGGTACACAGCACTTGTAGACCTCGACAAAACCATTTTTTTTTCGTAACACGCATAACAAAATCAATCTTCATCAGTGTCAAGCATGCCCTTAGCCTTATTGGTTGGATTATACAAACGAATATGAAATAAGGGTACTACAAGAACAATATTCGCTGCAGTTATATGGATATATTTTCTCTTCAACTAAGAGTTCATATTCGTACACTTCATAAGAATATGGATTGTTACAAATTACTAACACAGAACATTAACACAGAAGCAGATCACGGCAACATGAAGGCAATGGTGGATTATCCAATAGGCAGTACTAGGTAAATGCCTAGAGATCCCGACTGACAGGTTGCCCGACGACATGCAACATTTTTTAAAAATGTCAAGACTCTTTATTTTTAAAACCATGGTTTATTTTTCGAGACATTATGAGGTCATATATGAAATTCAATGACAGCATATAACTAAAGCTAAAACTGAGTTTAAAATGTTAAATCGTGAAAACTCTACATTTTTTAATATTGAATACGAAGACTTTTTTATTTACATTTTCCGGAACTTCATAAATGTAAAAAAATAAAATCTTGCATCAATTTCTTTTAATGATGTGTTAATGTATAAATTCCGAATGCGTACCCTCCTAGTAACACAATATCGTGAAGGTGACGGTCAAAGAAAACGGGGGAGGGGGATCTCTCATTTTAAATCGCATACGGCCCCGAAGAGTATTAACCTGCCGCTGCATGAGGACATACGTGGTCATGTATCACAACAATCCGATTTGACGACCCGATGTCGTGCTAGGCTGCTTATTCTTCAAGATGGTTTGATTGTTAAAGTGGTGCAGAATGTAGTTGCTTTAACTGATTCTCTTACGTCCATGCAAACCAAAGTAATGGATTATTCTCGTCGAAGAAAACCGTGAGTAACAAAACTTACGAATTCCATACACGTTTTCCTACGTCGAGAAATATCGTTCGGTTTTCAGATTTTGAATCGCTCGCAAGCCACACATATATACTATATCCAAATTGAGATCGTATTCAGTTCTCAATTTGGATACATTTGGGTGCATAAAATACACTTCTCCCCACAGTAAGTCACGTATGTCACAGTATGTAAGTCACATTTTAACTGTTTTTGACGTTAAATAAATAAATAAAAGAAATATATGTGTGCATTTGTACATGAAAACAAAACAGAGAGCTGACAAACCATACCAGACTACGTACGTACATAATACTCCACTGACTTCAGGAAACGCAATTTTCTGTATAAGTATGAGGCTGCACAAAGGTCCTTCAATTATATAAACTCCGTAAGGCAATCCCCGCTTTAACCGACCGGCCATGGTACACATTGACGACCGGAAATAATTTATTTTTTCAAAGCAAATTGGAAACACGAAAAAATTGACCATACTTTTTTCTGATACAAGTGGCATTGTCGTGTCTGTGTTCATGTTTCTTTTCTTTTTCCATTTTTGGATAGCGTCTGATACAAAGGAGTAAAGCAAGGGACAACTCATTCGACAGAATGGTAGTTTTCAGCGCTGATGATACGTAGTTAGGAATTATTTATGCTCTAACGCAGAACAAAACAGATTACATTCGTACTCTTGATTTCTACTAGGATCGAGAAATAATGTAGTCTACGGTACAAAGTTGAGATCATTTTCATCTGTGCAGGAAAGAATGATTGACTTCGAACCAAATATATTGTCGTGCTGTCACCTAATTTGGCAGAATTGCAAAGTGATGCCCACAACCATAATATTACACCATTAGTCAAATACTTAATTCCTGCTCTCCTATCTTGCCCTTGGCTGCATTGAACCAAATTAAAACCAAACCAAATTCTAGAATACGCTCACGACAACCAGAGGATATGATCCGCCAACCACGAATCTTCAATGAAAACAGAAAGAAAATGAACCAAAAATAATGTTATAAATTAAAAAAACTAACATATTAAAAAACACAGTCATGTTGGACAGGAAGATTTTTTATGTCGTCCTTCCCACGTTTTCGTGGCTTGTGTTGGTCTCTTTGGCGTCTCCAAGCAGAGGCTGCCGACGAGGCCAACCCGTGTAGCTGTTTATGGCCATGGGACCTTCCCAGGCCGAGCAGCGGAACGGAAACCTGTAGAATGCACGCGGGCTACGGGCGGATCTACGAGCCAGGCTATTGCGTGGGTCATGATATGATCGCCCACCTAAGGAGAATCTGCGAGGTAGAAAACAGTGTTTTTTGTTGTTGTTTTTTTCCTTGGGGGTATTATCCATCGGACACTTTACGTACCGATGGGATGCATATTCGACCGTGTACTAGGCATCAAAACATTTGCGGGCTCCTCTGATCCGGGTCAGCAGAACGCGAGGCCATCCGCGACAACACACACATGAGAGACAAGGGACAAACAACCATGCTCAAGGCGGGACTCGAGCCCGCGACCCTTCGGACCGAAGCGCTGAGTCAGTACACGCATTTGGCCATTCAGGTCGGCTAAATAGTGTTGTTACCAACAATTAAATAATGTAATGGGTTGCTAGGAAGGCAAGTTTGTTTTGAGGAGATGCTGGCTAAAGTTCGTAAGCAATGGACGCCTGGCAATTAAGTCGTGATATTTAAAGACAAATACTTGTTTAAACACCTAATTAGTCTTCACGTGTTTAGAAAATTGGTGAAATCTTGGGGAAGGTTTTAGGTATATGTAATTAATAGGTAGTTCAAGAATACGGAACAAAATTTTCGCAGATGCGGGGCAGTTAATAGTTTGCCAATTGATTAGCAATCCAGAACTATCGAACACTATATTTTCTTTTTGTTGGAACTTCAAGTGGTCTTATTTGAAATTACCTCAAGAGTGAGTAGAACGGACAGTGGCGTGGGGGAAGTGGAAAACAGAGGCAGATGAAATTATTGGAAATACTCACGAACAAGGGCGCCTACGGGGGCATACACTGTTGCCGGACGGAAGTGCATTAGATACGTAACAAGTGTGTTTATGATGTTTTCATCAGTTGAAGAAGGAAAGCCCGTTACCTAGTGAACAGCTCTTCACCTTGACCACTCAAAACATTAAAGGAAGCTTCAGAAAATATTTAAGGTGTTTAAGGTGAGGACCATTTTAAAAAAATTAGAAGTAATATTTTGTAATTGAATTAATTCAAGGTAATAACTATTTAACTCATTCTTTGAAGAAGTCTGCGAATAAATTAAGATATACTCCAACACGTAGGTACTTCAAGTTTTCAGAAAGTCTTGAAAGATTAAAAAGCAATTAATACTCCCATTCTGCTCAAATTCATGATGTCAGACTGCTCCCAAAAAATTTCGGATTATGTGCCGGTAGAGGAAAGAAATGCTACTAGACCATAAATAAGATTGAGCGACAATGTAAACTGAAAATGGAACAGGTCACTAGACCTAATCCTGGCAGTTTCATGAGAAAAAAATGTACACATAACCTTCAATTTTTACATCCCAAACGATAAAAAATTGAAAATAAAAACAAAACGATATACCTATTGATAACGCCCTATTGATAACAGTAAATAAGTAGTAGTAATAATAGTAACAGTAATTTTCTGATACCACCTATATTATATTTTCTTTTTTGTTTATTACAAAACTAAATTTAAACTGAGACGTTTGAAATGTTATATTTAGAAATATTTTATAATAACAAACCAAAGCTCCATCATCACAAAACCAACGTGGAAAAGGCGTTTTTATATCGTTGATCGCTATTTTCAATAAGAGACGCCAATAATATACTTTGTCTCATAAGTAAATAAAATGTTCCAATAAATTTTCTGTAAAGTAGATCATTCCTTCTTCGAATTAATACTTCCATGGAAGTTCACGTTCCCCTCGGAAGTACGCGTATTACACGCACAGGTTCTCTTGATCTCCAGAACGGATACCTCCTCTCCTTTACCAACACAATTGAATTCTGCGTAAGAGATATCTATCTGTCAAGGAATTGTGAATTGTGCGAAGAACATATCTCTATGTTAGTAAAGAAGTCTTTATTGAAAATTTGTTGTCAATATCAATTGCATTGTTTTTATTTTTGTTCGATATAGTGTAAGTACATTAGAACCTACATTTACACAGTTTTAACAAATAAACACGTTTCATTAACAGCTTTCCTTCTTAATGGAAAGGATAGAGAAATTGATATGCAAAGGGTGGGAATTAACGGAGTTCCACGAGAGTTTCCACGAGAGTTCTCGCATGGGTACGCTAGTAACATAAAAATATTGGAAGCGCTATGAAATGAATAAAAGGTATTGGTTTAGCGATGATTGGTTGCTGGCCTTTAAAATAATATAATTACGGGCGTTGTGTTTGCCATTTTGTGGCTTCCAAACTGCAAGAAACTGATGGTGATGGCTAAACCATCGAAAGCTGCTATTCCATTAAATAATATTTCTGGTATAGACTTCGTCTGTAATTATTTCATTTTAAACGCCAACGACAAATCACCGTTAACCTAATACCTTTATTTTAGTTCATAGCGCTTCCAATATACAAAAGTAATTAAAATTTTGCCTTCATGCTTTTTTCAAAAGGTACTCCTTTGCCTTGATGAATATTCTGTAACTCCCAGCGTTGGTCGCGAGGTGTGTGGCGAGTGGACTTCAAGCTAATGTTATTCATTCATGCGAACACGTCACTGATTATTTCTTGTTTCTTCGTGGTGTCTGGAGTGACTCACGATTTTCCTTCGCCCATGCATTGTAATTCTAAATACTTCTACCAATTCATGCACGCTTGCCTGCGATCAGCGGTTTATTGTTGGTTTTTTTGCTCGAATTCTGGTTCGATGACGTAGCTATTATGTGAAGTTCGGACCGCAGCTAAACATAGGTCTTGGAGACTCGTAGTTTATTGCTGGTGTTATGTAATCTATTATCGTCTTGCCATCAGAGATGTTTTGTCTCCTGTTTTATGGTCCGGCAAAGCAAAGAGTTCAGGGTCAAGAGGAATTGGGAAATAAGAAATCTGAAAGGAAGTGGTGTGAATTATTTTACTCTCCACCGTCATCTGTTTCTCTGAAGTTCGTTTGTTATATTATTTGTGCGTATTTAAGGATGTATTTGCGACTTAACCTGGGAAGTCGATCTTTAAATTCTGTGTTCTGCTTTCTTTTGAAAGTCATATCATTTACGAGTTCTCTTGCTTTTCTCGAGAGAAAAATAATTTACACATTTTGTAGTTGTGTTTTGTAGTTGTAGACAAAAAACAATTACAGAGAAGTTATGTAACAGGATACCTACAGTATTTCGTCAAAGCAATGGACAGATATCAAGGTTTGCTTTCAAATAACTGTCTTAAGGCTACCAAATTGACATTTTTGCTGTTGCCAATTGTGATTTTATGCATTTGATAAAGCCTCAAGATATTTTACAATAAGCAATTTTTTGTTGCCGAAGGAACAATTTAAAGAAATATTTTTATATTAATACGGACGATGATATTGGGAATTATAGAATTTGTAATTTTCCGTACAAAGAACATGTTGCCAATTTGTTATAATTTGTTTTTCGTCATTTGAGTACTAGTTCTTGGATTGAAAACTGATATAAAAGAAAGAACACAAATAACATCGAGTTTTTTTTGCCGCGAGGTTTCTCAAATGTAGTGGGTGATCCGTTGAAAATGAAACTTTCATATGGAGAAAACCCGTATGAAAAAATGCCCAAAATAAAATATTCATATTTTCAAGGTTATCACTGATTTTTAATGAAATGAAACGCTAAACTTTCAAACCAACACATCTAAACTGGTTGTTAGAGGAGGGCTGAATGATGTATAGTAGTATCACCTCAAATACATAGATATGTAATTTCACACCGTAGGTGTGTGCAGTCTAAAACAAGGATGGCAACTACATTTCTGGGTCCACTTTTCAATTGAACTTTTTTACATTTACATATGATATATTTTACTTGTAAATAAATAAAATATACAACTAAAAGAATTAAATTATAAAATTAACTAATATAAATGGTTTTACTTTGAACTATTTACAGAGTTGCCAGACCTGAAAAGCCTCTTCCTCAAATGTATAACATTTTTTAAAAATTAACTGGGATTGAGAAATTAATTGCAGTTATTGTGAAAAGTTATTGGAAATACTTGTTATATGTTTATTATATTTTTAATATCTTGTTACTTATGCATACAATAATCGTGATCACTAGTGACACCAGCTGTTTCTAATGGAACCTACATTAAGTTAGATTAAAAAACTCTAATTGTCAGGTAAAAAGAGGGGATATCAGTGATAAATATACACGGGAATAAATAATTTAATCACGTACGGCTAAGTGGATTCTTTGAAAATGGCATGCCCCCTGCTATGTTTCACGTACCCATAGAATGTTTATTTCTCGAGTTATTTCGCCCTTTCAATTTAAAGGCGCCACCCGGCAATTTGAAGGAAATACATCCTGATAATGTAAATTTAATTTTAAAAAATAACTTCAAGATTGAACGAGCCGTTTGAATGAGCCATCTAATATCGGGTGTAACAAAACTCAACGGCAAAACCTCAAGAAAGGATTCTTCATACGGAAAGAAGAACGCTCATTACAGAATGGGCTCGTAAATGTTTCATTACTGAGTTAACGGAACTTATAACAAAATTAGTTGAATATAACATTGAACTAAAGGTTTCTGTGATTAATCATGTGGTGAATAACGTATATGTTGACCTGTATACATCTTAGCATTTTTATTTGTTATTTCGTGTCCTCAAGACATCTTCTTATTTGATAAAATTATTTTTTCTGTGGTTTTTGTTTTGTTTTCTGCGGTCTATCGTGATAAGGTTCGTGAGAAATAGCCCCTGTACTTTTACAATTGGGGTCAGTAAAACATTTTCGGTCGTGGATGGCCGAGGTGGCTAAGAGCGTGTACAGACTCAGCGCTTCGGAAGGGTTGCGGGTTCGAGTCCCGCCTTGGACATGGTTGTTTGTCCCTTGTCTCTCATGTATTTGTTGTCGCCTCGGATTGTACTGATCCCAGATCAGAGGAGCACACATATGTGTTGGTGTCTAGTGTGTCATGCGTTTAATCCAGACATAAAGGGTAATCAGCCGTTGGATGGATAAAAACTCTAGGAAAAAAACAACAAACAAAAGCGTTTACGGTGATCTCGGCTGCTGTGCATAATGAACAAACTCTCAGTGGATGCGTTGTAGCAGACTGTCAGTCAGTACGTACTGCATCAAGCGCTTTTGATCGTGATCGGTACTCATAGCAAAGACAAGCAGAGATCTGTGTCCTCGCAGGTAGTGGTCACGTTGGACATTTTGTAGTGGTGTTAGGTGGGCAAAACGCACGAACAAGTAAGTCTGATAACTTTGTAATTAAGCATTTCTGGGCACATTATTATGGGTTTTCTCTATTCTCTGTGAAGAATCCATTTCTGATGTTTTGCTGAAGAGTTTGGCTACATTTTGATATCAGGTTGCTCATTTAAACGGCTCGAGCAAATCTTATTGTACTACTTTTCTTAAACATTTAAGTTATTTTGTCAGGAGTACTCTCCGAATTTACCGATTGTGTTCTTTGAATTGAATTTGTGTTTCCAATGCCGTTGACTGATTACTTTTTTATTTGTTTACATCGAATGAGTTAGCTCAGATCGTAGATTTAGAGTAGCCAGCCAGCATTCCCGCAGTCTCTGCTGCGACTCTAACTAGGAGGTACTAGGGTTGGAGTTCTGAGAGTGGCGAATTTTCAACACTGGCTAGATTACTAGGTGGAATTCAGCCGATGGCAGTCTAGAGGATAATTCTAGCGGCAATATCAGATCCAGTCGTGGCTCGTTATTTTCTGAATGTGGTAGGCTGGAAATGCATTGCATTGCATTACGTGCATTGTACATAATTTCTTCCGATGCAGGCATTCGAGAGAAGCGCTCCTACCGCATATTTGGAAAACTAGTTTGTGCTCGATGCTACTCGCTGAGCTGCATAGTACTGCTTCCTGGTGAACAGGCCATTCCTCAGACCCTACGCCCCACCCTTGAAGGCTGCCTGATTGCAGCCTTCGTCCGCCGGTATACCAGTGCAGTGAATGCATGACGTCACTCCTGCTCGTTTTACACAGTTCTCATGAAGGAATGAAGTGGAATCGTAACGCTGTTGTCCTCCCTGTCAACAGCTTCAAATGAGCGTTACGGACGACCATTATCGCACTCACGATACATAATGTAACTCAGAAAGCCATAGTTAATAAATAAATTTATAAATACATTTTTATTTTTATTTTTTTTTTAATTTTTTAAAAATTTTTATTTATTTCTTTTTTTAAGGAGGGGGGGCGATTTCTTTAGGGGAGGCTCCGCCTTATAGCCTTCAATGATGCCGCGCCCGATCAGATCGGAACAGTAGCCTAAGAAATCGACCGCAATCCGCGCGCAATTTTTGTGTTCTTCCTTGACCTATCCTCTTCCCTTACAGTTACACTTACGCAAACTACACGATCACATAGTACGCGAGATATTATGTCAGGAGACCAGTCGGGAGCTTAGAACGTGTTCCGGTTGCGGTGTTGCCTCGTTGGGGGAGATACCTGTAGAGGGGAAATCGCCTGCACACCGACGTGTAGGTTGGCGCAGAATCTCGCCGTCCAGCGGGGGAGAAATACCGTACCCTCCCGCAATAAAATATGTACTACACTAACGGGACTATATTAATGCCTGGGAACATGAATCTATCAATTAATTGTTTACTTATGGTTTACGATCAACTTCTTTGATCATTAGTCTCGTTTAAGTGTAGAACTTGTTATGTGTGATTGGAAAACTACCTATCCGAGCAGCCGGCCGCTAGAAGTCTCCTCCAGTCACACTCTCTGTTCAGTCAGCAGCGGCTGAATTCGACTCAGCTATGATGGTATCGTCGAAAACTCCGTCATCGTTGCCACTCGAAGCGTAGGACCTTTTGGTCGGACCCAAGCAGAGGCCGTGCAGAGACAATGCTGCCACGAGACACAGCCGCCGGCAATAGTCATTGAGTTTGGCAGCCCACTGTGAAGTTAAAATGTTTAAAACATCTGACTGCGATCGGAATCAGTGGCAGAGGCATGTGGCCCATGCCCCTCCCCCCACCATCCTCCTCCAAAAGGTCTCAAGTTTTCGAATGTTACCTTCCTTTATTTGGCACAATTGATTTAAATATTTATTTATATTATATTATGTAATTATTTAATTTTTTGTAAAGTATCGTATGCACCCTTCCAAAAAATACACAATAAAAAATAAATATGTTTATTACATAACAAAAATCTATGATTCTCCCTCCAAAAAAGATTGGCTGGATCCGACCTTAGTTCGAATCCGGAACCCGCTCATCAGCCAAGTTCGCTACGTATACTATAATATGATTAATTTAGTTGGGGACGTGACGTAAATCAGCTGTTACAGTTTCACCCAATCGGCAACTTATACGCCGCTACAGTGACGTCACTACGTTCAAGCTCCCGACTGGATGAAACCGTAAACAGTTGCTTTACGTCAAGTGCACGTTTAAACAATTCCTAGTTTAAAGACGGTTCCACACATTTGGCATTCGCCGAGCAGCAAGCTACTGTTCGCCCAATTCCTAGCATCGTAGCAGGTGATGTGTTCGGCGAATGTTCGCTCCCTTTGATGTGTGCTAAAGACCGACACGCGGTGGGTGGGGCGAATACCGAATGTTGGGCGCTCGGCGAATCGCAAGCGCACTACTCGGGATTCGGCGAGCGGTTGCTCGGGGTTCGCCGAACGCCGCGTGTGTGGAGCTGCCCTAAGCCGCCGAACGCCGCATGTGTAGAGCCGCCCAGCGCAGCAGGCCGTGCGGCCGCGATTTGAGGTGCTCTGCTCCGGATAAGTGGCGCATCCGGTGAGAAATCCGCCGGCAGAGGCCATCCGCTCGCCCGTCCGCTCACCGTATCTGGCAGCTGCTC